>JANIJG010000502.1:0-13323 GCA_024611175.1 Megaceryle torquata | reverse complement strand
CTTCCCTTCCCCGCCCCTTTTCCGTTTTTTTTTATTCATTTTTTTTTTTTTTTTTTTTTGTGTATTTTTGGTTGCTTTCCCGGGGTTTTTTTTTTTTTTTTTTTTTTTTTTTTTGGTGATCTTTTATATACCTATAAAAGAAAATAAATATATAAAGTGCCTATCTACTTTCTTGGCAGCCTTTGAGAAAAACTTTGCTATTTCTCGACTCGCGTGGCCTTCCATGTTAACTTAAATCCATATTGACCTGCACGTTTATCTGGGGAGCTTTTCCTCCATCACTTGGTAGAGTGCTCTTATGTCATGAGTTACAGAAACAGAGAATATTCCTGTTGTCTAATTCCTTTTTCTACACTCACACTAAAAATGTTTTGGGGGGCTATACTTATTTTGTAGAAGTGTGTTAAGGGACTGGAGAGAAAGTGCAAGTGTTGTATATATGGTTTAAAAAAAACACACCAAACCTTTGTATTCTCTAAAAACAATATTTCACAGACTGAATACCAACTGCATACAAGAGCAAAAGCCCTGAGAAAAGGAGAGTTAAAATGTACAGCTGAGGAGCTGGGACTTCTTGCCCCCAGACCCCTTTGAGGGAATAGGTTTTCTGCACTGATGACATCTTACGCTTTCAATGAATCCTCATTTCAATTGCTGCTCCTTTTGGCTCTACAGTGCATAGTTTTTCCAATATTTTCAGGATTTTTTTGCTTTCAAATGGCATTTAATAATTGTGAACAGCCCTGGAGAAAAACAGCAAGTTCCCCCCCCCCCCCCAAGGTTTTGCAGTACAGTACAGATTGACATTTCCAACCCCTTTAAAAATGGTGGTAACATCTTTATTCTCTGATGCAAAATTCAGCATGCTTTCTGGAGGGGATTAAAGTTAAAAAATACACTCCTGATCCTAGAGGCCTGGTCTGAGTGTAAATATTGTTGAAAAAGTCCTGTATCTATGTCTGCATATGCCAGTGATGGAAAAGATGATGAAGAATCTGTCTTTTTCATAAAATCTCTTGGGGAAGTGCTGGCATAGATATCATTATTAGCATATGTTAAACTAGAGCAAAAAATATTCTTTACATAAGCAGCTACTGCTGGAGTGATCAAATATCTCCATCGCTGCGGGTCAGAATGTGCAAATTAACAGGAATACTTAAGTATTAAATCACTCCTGGGGAGAGGCAAAAGGTTTACAGAAAATGTGAGCTCTGTCATGTATCTGTCCACCGGCCGAGCTCAATGACAAGATGATATGCAGTCCGAAGGAATTATTGACTCAAAAGATAAGAACATGAAGTAGGCATTTTAAATTCAAGTCTGCAATTAACTTCCCTCAAAATGATGTTATGGGATTTATATTACCAGAGGGTTGTTGGGATGAAAAGCTGAAATTTTACTACTGAGCAGGTGTCTTTCAGGTACATAGTTAATCTGAAGAGCAAAGCACTTGGTGTTTGGAATTCAGATGCTTGTAATAACATAAAGGAAAAGAAGCTGCAGAACAGGGTATGTAATACACTCTACATGTATAGTTCTGTGTGCATTGAGAAGGTGAGAGGAACCATCGTGTATAGTCAAGGTAAAGCAAAAAAAATATTGATTTTGCATAAAGTTCCTTACTTTGAACAACCCTTTAATTTTAACTTAAAAGTAGATGTGAATATAACTCCAAACTGTGCAAATTTCTGATTCTGATCCTTTATGGATCCTTTAAGGATTCTGATCCTTTATGGAGCAGAAAAACCTGATGCTTTTATCTACTATTTGTGTTGCTCTGTGCAACCCTAGCTCTCTGCTCCCAGCCAGGTATGATACAGTCTTGAACTTCTGCTTATACTGTTTCATACTCTTCCATCTGTTGCATTTGTTGGCACTGTTGATACTCATCCTTTATCTTCACCATCCCTAGGGCTGGATTGCAGGGAAACTGAAAATACCTCACTTGTCCTAGAAGAGGGAGTTCCCTTTGCTCACCAACCCAGATGGGGCGCACAGGGAGTTAAATGGACTCTGCTGCTGAGTGCACCTTTCTCAGCAGTGTAACCATGCAGGTAATTTAATGAACTGGGCGAGCCTGAGAGGCTGTAGCAACCCCTCACCTCCCCAGCGGGGCATTGCATGGCTGTTAAGACAAATGCTTGTGTGGTCAGACCTTTTAGCAGGTTGTTTTTTTCAGGTTGTCCAGGCACACGGTTGGGGCTGCTTGTGATTTCATTACTGCATTTCCAGCAGGGTTCCTTTCAAAGGGATATTTGGAGCCAGAGTCAAGACTGTATCGGAATGGCTACAGTTGGTTTTGTAAAGCAAATTGAATTTAGGTTCCAACCAGGAAATCATTTCAAGACACGCAAACGGTTTAGTAGTAGATTTTGTGTGTTACAGGCAAGAAATGCTTTGCTTACTCAAGGCTTTAATGTACAGCAGGGCAAGAAAGGCAACTGTAACAACCTATTGTATTCTTGCTCGTGGCATATCTTTCCTATATATGTTTACATTCCCACCTGTACCTGAGAAGTGCTGGATGGAAATTGGACAGCATAGAATATGGGAAAAGCTATAATTTTGCATTATTTTCCTATAGAGTGACCCTGTTTGCCTCCTGCAAAACAAATTCCCTTCAAACTTCAGCTTTATTTCAGGCCACTAAAGATGCATCAGCCTGGAACATTTTTTTTCCCAGTGCTGACTTTTTAGTTGATACTGTCCCAGAATTTAAAAACCTGCATTTTCAGAATTGAAAATTGCAGCATTCTGCTTCAGATGTGTTGAAATGTTGTGTTACGACACCAGTAAATAGCTCTTTGCAGTTTTGAAACAAGATGTGAATTCTGACATGTTTCTATGGTACTTGTGTTTTGATTAGTCAGAGTTATCCAACACAAAAAATACCCTGCCAGCAAGTTTATGGTCGCCGTGTTCTGCAGTTCTTCAAGTATAATCCAGGTGTAGTCAGACCTGACTCCCTCGTGCCCTGCAGCCTGATCCTTGGTTTGGTGCGTCTCATGCAAGAGCAGCTGACTTGCAAGTATTTTTATTGTCAGAGGGGGTGTCACCCCAACTGTCCTGCAGTTCCTAGGTCAATTGGTGAGAAATGTGATTTGTGACCTCTAGGTGCATCTCTCAGAACAGCAGCCCAGGGACTAGGGGGGTGAGGGAATGTGATTTTAAGCTATTTTTAGGCTTTCCTGAGTGAAAGTTACAATAACCCTGAAACACAATGGCTTCAGTCCCCAACATGTTTCATCCTTCCTCTGTTTCAACATGCTTGTTGAGGGGATGGTCACGGTCATTTAGCCGGCTCGATCTTGCTGTGGGATATCCTTAATCACTAAGTGAATCCAGAGAACAAATCAAGCCCTCATTCCAGCCAATGTATTGTAATTTTGTTAGAAACCTGCTCCCCAAGTCATCTTTCTCATTCAAGTGAGTCTAATCTGATAGGATATTTTCAAGGTTTGTATCTAAGTTACATTCTGAATTGTTTCTCTGGGTACTTGCTTAGCACTGCTACTGAAATAGTGAGTATAGCTCCGAAAAGTGGCTGAAATAACTCTTCATGCAAACAAGGATAACCTTAAATAGGTGCCCATTTGACACACATTGATGTAGAACAGCTCATGGTATTCTTTGGGGGTTTTTTAAATTATTCTCAGCTTGTTTCCATTGTGCTCAAAGTGTATTTATAAGGTCTATTTGTAAGGAGTATATGGGATGGCATATTCCAGAAAGAGTGTTTGGACTTGGACACTTGTGCAAACAGACCAAAAAAAAGCTTCTGAAAATGTGCAAAAATTCAAATATATTGAAAGGCAGAGTCAGAACTGAGAATTGAGGACCAGACTCTCTTAGGGGATGCTCAGACTGTAAGGGATGCCTAGAATAATTCTTATAGCTATGACTTTCTGAAATGTACTTAAGTTGATGTGAAATACGTAGCATTTACAGTCAGAGGCTTTGCTGATCCTTGAAATAGTGATGTTCTGTAGGTTGTTACTCATCTAGAAATAGATAAAGTGGCTTTCTGGGTACAAATACAGGTCATCTGTGTGCTTATGGACAGTCTTTTGTGCTTCAATGAAACTTTATGACTGCTGACCTGATTGTTCAGCTTCCAAATGTAGTATATGGGTTGTTTTTTTGTTTTTTATTTTTCTAATAATGGAAGTCTCCTTTACATATGCTTGCTAGAGATAAAAAGAAAAATGTCTTTCAGTCTGTGGCTGTGGAGAATGGACCCGTGAGCTCTGGGCTGCTCCGATCAGAGGTCTGGCACGCTACGTTTGAAATGGCACATAAGAAGTACAGAAGGAAGCTCTGCATTTTGCAGTTTGGCTGTTGATCCCAATGATGGAGGTGTAGGGTTGCTCGTTGCAAAAAATGAATGGAATTAGGGCTAGAAATTCTATCCCAGTCTCCACTTCTCCCCGAGAGTTCTGTGTCGACAAGAAGGTACATGCCTTGTGGTTTTAGGTGGTATATTAACAGGTGATTTACATCTGCAAACTGGGAGTGACATTCTGTGTCTGATTCTGCCTGGGGAAAATCTAGGACAGCAGTTTCAGAAATCAGGCAATCCTTTTCCAGCATCCATATTTTTACATCCTCCTTCCCTATAAGATGGAAACTAAATAAAATTTCCTTCCTTAATTTTTTTCCCCACAGAAGGAGGTTTTGTCCAAAAGCACATTAGCTGCCACATCTGCCATGTCTCTAAGAAGTACTTAACACTTCTGGGCCCTGGAGCCTCATCTCCAGTAGTTTGTGCTGAGAAGGGGTTACCAGGTAGGACTGTGGAGTGGAAACAGTTTGCCAGCTTCTTTGGACTCACAATATGTGAGTGGTCAGTGATTCAGACCGTCAAAGCAGGACAAGCTGATGCTGCTGGGGCTTCCCTGGGTCACACCTGCCCTTGCAGCCAGCACCAGAGACACTTTGCCTGGTTATGAGATTAATTGCTTTTGTAGGTTCCTGCTTCAGCTGGTGTTTTGCTTGTCATTTCTGTAGGGGCTTTACAGACTTACATTAAAACCATGTAAATTAATTGGTAGTGCATTAAAATTACACTGAGAGAGAACTCAATTAACTCCATAAAGTTGTTTTGCACCCCTTCACCAGGCTCCTATGTAAGGGCGAACTGCTGCAGACAGTTTTGAGGGCCAGGTATATACGGAGACTTGAAAGATCTTGGCAAGAGCAATGCAGGAAACCACAGTTTTGTTACAAATGACCTTTCACTACTCTCCCCACGTAGCCTCAGTCGCTCCACACTGCATTTTTAGCCAGCTGTTAGCCACTGTAACCCTTGCTTATTGCTAAGTGGCTGTTTCCAACCATCACCATCAAGTCAAAACAGTGGGTGGTTTTCTTCCTGAGTTTTGTGAGGGCTATAGCTGGTGAAGCTGTTCAGGAAAAGAAAAGAAAGGCACAACAGAACAACAGCCACCTGGGTATCTTTTCATCAACCTTTACTGGTATCTTTTTAGTAATAATCTGAAAGAAAACTTGTTGAAGAATCAGTAATATTGAATTAAAGAGATAATACTATAATAGGTTGTTGATTACAATAGAGCATAGAATTGAAAGGAGCATTCTATGAAATTATTATAATAATTATGATTCTTTCACCAAAATGCCTCCTTAAAGGCAGGCAGATATTTTCAATTAATAGATTCTTTTCCCTCAAGAGTCCCAGCCTCTTGTCGATGTGTCTGTAGGGATGTGATCGCAGAGCCGGGGCCTGGATTTGCATCTCATGGAGACAGGACTTGCTGCTGCTGTGGGAGGCTGGGGAAGATGCTCTTCTACACCTTTTGTACATGAACGGTTTGGACAATTGGCACAAGATAAAGATTTCATATTCTTTCAGGGACAGTTGTTTAGAGGCTTGGTGATAACACTCCTATCTTTGTGAAGTAAATGACTTCTAAGAAGATGGAGTTTCAGAAAGTTTGGGTTTTTTTGAGGGTTCTATTTTTGCCCTGCATCTCTTTCTCCTCATGTGGCAGAATGCCCATGGGATGGGGGTTGGAGGATGCCCTGCATCAAGGTATGGTCCACAGCTGGCTGGAAGCTGCTGTCCCCAGAAGTCTTACAAGGGAGTGGAGAGTGGTTATACTGTGCATGCTGAAAAGGTCGAGAGAAGCATCAAAACCCGAGGGGTTGCTGAGCAAACAGCAACTCCAGCACTGTAATACTCACTCGTCACTAAAAAAGCAGTTTCTGCTCATACATGATGATCTTTCATATTGACTTGATAAAATACGTAACCCCAAAAGCGTTGCCCATTAAAACCCAAGCAAACAGCATTTGCAAATGTTACTCAATAGGAGTGTTATTCCCCAAAGTGCCTTGTGTCTCTTTCTCCCAGAGAGTGCATCTGGTTGTCAGTTTGATAAAACTTACACAGCAATGTCTAAATTTCTGAATTGCTTACATGGTCTTTGCTGTGCTGGAATTGTAAAGATGAGGGATCAGTTCATTGATAACATCCTTAATGAGTACATGATACCAAAGGAAAAGCCATCAATTCCTGCGTTATATCCCATTACCATGCACAACAATCAACATTCACACTGGCAATAAAATAGAAATTTTATGATCATGTCTTGAAATAAGCTTGTATTTGCCTCTAGCTTGTGTTATTTTTGTTGTCTTCAGTTGATATGA
Source organism: Megaceryle torquata (assembly GCA_024611175.1). Lineage (NCBI taxonomy): Eukaryota > Metazoa > Chordata > Aves > Coraciiformes > Cerylidae > Megaceryle > Megaceryle torquata. The sequence continues at coordinate 6,654 of JANIJG010000502.1, read as the reverse complement.
CAGTGGGGACTCTTTTCCAGGCCTTTGCATCATTTCAGACTGGAAATGGAATTTAATTGACACTTCTTGATACTCAGACTTGCCTCATCCATGTGGCTTACACAGGAATTTTCAGTTCAATTTCAGCCTCAAATGGGAACAGCCACAAATACAAATACATTGCTGAAGCTGCACAAAATGAATTATGTGGATAACAATATTTCACTGGCCTTGAAACTCAGCTGTGTTTTGTCCAAAGTAGTAAAACTGTGTAAATGAATTGCTAAGTCACTGTAATATTAATGACTTGTATCTCATCCTTTAAAAGCAGGATGACAGAGGGAGAGAGGAGAGGATTGCTGCTCACCTCAGTGGAGTTCTTTTATTTAAGACTACAATTATTTTTATTTATTTATTTTTAATATTTATCCTTTGTAGGATTAAGTCATTTCAGATATTTTCTATAAAATATGCAAGAGTGAAAGGATTTGGGGGAACAGCCTCTGCACCTCTTCCTTGTGGTGAGGTGCTTTTGGATCAGGCTGTCAGTGGAGCAAGGTGAGGCTCAGATGCAGCAGCAAACAAGACTCTTTGAGCCAAACTTGCTGCCATTCACTCACTGGACTAAAACCTGTCCCAAAGCAAACTGGAGTAACCAGACTGTTTCTAACATGGTGATCACCACTGCTGGTGGAACCAGAAGGTAACTCAAACTGGGATCACTGCCTCTTCTACATGATTTTGTTTGCATGGAGCAGGGGGGGTGTATGTCAAGATTTGAACTTGTGGAGCAGAGCCTCAGCTGGGCTTCAAAAAACTCATTTTTTAGATCTGCTGTAGGTGTGGCAAGTTATCTTTGGCTGCTCTGGAGCAAGGTCCGTCTCGTGGTGAGTATCTCTCAGTTTCAGTGAGGCAGGAAGGAGGAACCACACAGGGAAAAAATCAGGAGTTGAATAAAGTGCCCAGCCTTGCTCACCCAGTACACTGGGCTCTGCAGGCACCCAGGGCTCAGGTGGAAATCCCCCCAGTGTCCATGGCAGTGGGGACGGTTCCTGTGGGCAAGGGGAGCGGGAGGCTGTGCCCTGCTTGCCCTGTAAGCTGCAGTGAGAACAGCAAAGTCAGAGCCTGCCAGGGCTGAGACCATAACAGTTTGGCAGAGGTGAGCCCTGCGTGCCCCCGTGGTGAAAGCTAGTCCCCTCTGGCCTTCTGCTCCTGGATTTTCTGTGCTTTGTGGGCTTTATTCAAACCCTGTGATTACTCTTGGCCACACTGGGCTTTGGGTCATTGTTTGAGGTATCTCACAACCTTTGTGTTCAGCCAGCAGCTTTGGTCAGCTCTGCTACAATCAGCTGTCTTGGCTGTGACTGCCAACCCTCTTTTTCTGCATGTCTTGTCCTTTAATTTCTCCTGCTCCAGCCAGCCAGCCCCATTCTCTCCCATTAACACTACAATTCCTCTCTCCTTCAAGCAGTCCAGGCTCTGAGCTTTTGAAATCTGTAGCATTAAAACCCTCTGTGGGACATACGTGCTGGACCTTAGCAAATTACCCTGTGATCAGGTCACTCAGGGGCTTGATGTTGATGTGCTGTGCAGCAAATAACATGCCATCATAAATAAGAATAATGTTGGAAATACTGCTTCCTTTAAATGTTTCAAAACCTTGTATCATCAATAATCTTTTTTTTTTTCCCTGCTTTTTCTGATCAGCCCCAAATTCAATAAGGCTTCTATGGGATCCAGCCTGACAAGCGTGTGATTCTGTATCAAACACATTAAAGGTGTTGTCTGCACATCCCTTTTCCAAACGATTCCCTTGATTAACTGAAATTGTTCAGGTTGAGATTTACCAAATGTGGCTTCATGTGTTTTCTGGAAATACTTACCAGTGTTTTCTTGATGTGTCATCAAAATACCTCATCCCTAGATTCCTAGCCCATATTTTTTTTCCAAGGACCATGTACAACGAGGGCTGGGATGTAAGAGCAACATAGTTTTGAATGTATGATGCAAACTCTGGGCTTATAGTGGGAAAAGGTGATGTTACTCATAAATGCTCAACACCTGGTAGTTTCAGTTCTCACGTTATAAACTGACACTGGCAGCTAAGTGGGTTGCAGTTGTGTAAATGAAGATGTATTCAACACAGTTTTGTTCCTGTCAGCCCACTTATCACACAACCTTAGGGCATAGATGAGAGTATTCAAATCCGATGTAGGGGATGCCGTTCTCAGTCAGGAATTTGCGGTGGGAATCCTGCTGCCACCTGCTGTCAGATGAGAAATCGGTTGTTTCTCTGTGGCACAAACAAAATTGCAATTCTGACCTATTTTTCAAAAGTTTAAACTTTTAATTTCCCAATTTTTACTTATGCTAACCGTGAAATTTCAACCTCTCTTTGCAGTTTTCCCTTAAGAAGACATTAGTTTCATAACGTCTATTTCTAATTTGTTTTCTTATTGTTACAGGTCTGTTGAACATCTGCTTGGCATTTCATTTTTAATATTTCCATAAAATGCAAGTGTGGGTAAATTGCAGGGTGTTATGTTGATGGCTTGCGTTTATTGTAGGCAGGATTCGGGGAAGTGGAAGGATCATCAGCAAGCAAATTTGAGTATATAATTTTGCATCCCAAAGCATTTAAACATGGACTTTAAACCAGACAGATGTTGATATAGATGGAGCACTTTGAACGTGACTCATAAATGTTTCCGTCTGCGGTTATGTTCTGGGCTGGAGCCTCGGCAGAGCGAGCGCGGGAGCTGCTGGGGCAGAAGTGTGAGCTGTTGTCACAACGAGCAGCATGTAGTGTGAAGATTTCAGAAGCATGTAGTTGATACAAGAGCCAAAAGGTAACTTTGGTAATTTTTATTTCAAGCGTCAAGTTTAAATGTGAATAGGAACCTGTTACATGTGCAGCTGAGAGCACCTGACTTGCCCAACCACAGAGGGTGTGAATATAACTAGTAATTCCACTTTCAAACGTCATCCTGATGACTTTGACAGTATATAAGGGTCATGCTGAGTGAATTATATCATTACAGATACACTTTCAAAACTCTTCTACTCTTGGACTCATTATGCTGCTGTAAAAGTTAGTCCAGGAGGCACAGGTTCCCTGAACAGCTATGAGCTGTAGCAGGGAAAGCGCTCTTATGTTCTACGAAGTTCATGCTAGAGCTCTGCTATAGCTTCACTTTTATGTGGCTACAAACCACATCTTTCTCATCAAAATTGCTAGAGAGTGGTCATTTGAAACCTAGACCAAGTCCAACTTTATCAAAATTAAGACTCCTAGATCCTGCTTCACTTTTTAGAAGTTATATTCCAGGTAAGTCATTTTGAAATTGTCACCTGAAGTCAGTAAATCTGCAGAAAAAAAGCGTCAGGGTTCCTCACAATCCAGCACCCGTGGGACACAAAGTCAGTTGGAGCTGGTTGGAATTTCCTTCCCTGCCGGCTCTTCTGATGGAAAGGTAACGCTGCCTGAATCCCACTTTCCTGACAAAACAATGATAAATAGCACAAGAAAGCTGTGCAGCCTCCAAGGAGAATATTTAGATAAACTTCAGGTCATTTTTTGGCAGCAGTACAAAATTCAGTGTGGTAAACAGTGTGAAAAGTTCCTCAGCACCCACGTTCAGTTATCCAGCAGCAGATACAGGGGCCTGAGCAACCTGCTCTAGTTGCAGATGTCCCTGCTCACTGCAGGGGAGGTTGGACTGGATGACCTTTAAAGATCCCTTCCCACCCTATTCTGAGAGGGCTTCTTGAAGCTTGACAGCTCTAGAGCATTTTAGAGGCATTAATGCTGTTTGAAGTCTGACAGACTTGAGTCATATTTGGTCCAGTGAAAGTCATTTTCTTGATGTCTGTTTTGAAATATTTCCATAACTCCTGTGAGGCCTCATGCTGGAGTTGAGGGGTGTTTCATCCCTCAGGCTGAAGGGTTTCCATCCCTGACTGGGGCTGATGCTCCTGGCTGGCACTGCCTGCTGCCCAGCGAAGAGCTGTGCCACTGGGTCATCGGCCAGCAGCGGTGCCCATGAGACAGCTCTTCTTGATGAGCTGCTCAGCCGCAGCCAGCAGCTGCCTGCTGGGTGGGGATTATTTTCTCTTTCTTTTGTTCTGAGGCATTTGCAGCACTTGGTGAAATTTCTCCCATCTAACATTGTTGTTAATCATTGTTTTCGGGATGACATTGCAGCTGCCCTGCCGTGCTGTTGTGGGTGCTGTGCTCCTGCTAACGGCACTGATCGCTCTGCTGCCAGAGCTGTCTTGGATAATGATGACACCAAGGGACGTTTTCTCAGTCGCAGGAAAATGAGTCTTTATGAAGAGGTAGCACTGTAGCTGTGGTCACATGCAGCCTGCTTCCTTGGAACTCCCCTCTTTAGTGTTCAGGCTCCAAAAAGACTCGACCTGCCTGTAGGACTGATTCCGGTGCTTACACACAGGAGCAAAACCGCAGTACCCATGATCCAAGCAGTAGCTGGATTCAGGACTACTAATTTCATCTGTGCATAGTTACCTTTTATTCAAAACCAAAGCCTCTTGCCACAGCCTGCCTTGCTTTCAGATTTTGTCTTTCCTGCTCTTTGGTGTGGTGCCGCCTCGAGTGGCCCTGGGAGTGCAGCTTCTGTACCACCCCATGTGCAGGACCAACCTGTCTCCATGTACTGCCTAAAAATAGCTCCTTTACCATAAACAATAACGTGCTGCTGTTTGGGTACTGCTGCTTTAGAAGGCAGTACTAAGTACGATTCACCAACCTTTTTAGCTATATGTTTTCATGTGACGAGATATCTAAAGGTAGAAATGGCACATTAAAATAAAGCGTGTGCTTAGCTGAGCGTGGTGGCTTCTGCTGGGTACCTAATCTGTGCAGATCCCCACTGGGCAGACAGGAGAAGTCTGAGCCTAGGCAGTGTTTAAGTTTAATACAGCATTACTGCTAATGAGCAGTTATCACCATTAAATGGTTGCCTGTTCCTGGAGCTGTGGGCCTGTAGTGAACTGGCACGCTGAGTTTGCTCAAGCTGCTTCAGGGTTACATCTCTGGATGTAACAGCACTGGAACAGACTCCCCAGAGAGGCTGTGGAGTCTCCTCTGGAGACTTTCAAGCCCTGTCTGGATGCGTTTCTGTGTGATCTGCTCTGGTTTTGTCCTGCTCTGGCAAGGGGGTTGGACTTGATCTTTGGAGGTCCCTTCCAACCCCTACCATTCTGTGATTCTGTGATCTCGATGAAAGCAGTTTATGGTTTCTAACACCAAACATCTGGCCTAATGCTCTTCTGGTGCTAAAATAGGTTGAATTCATCAGTCACATGCATATCGTGTGTTGAGGCTGTAACATATGTTTTAGGAGTCACATGTCTCTGGTCGGTGCCTAAGCCCTGTCATTTAAAACTTGGCTTTCTTTAGCCTTTTAGCACTAATGCCCAATAGCAAGTAATATTTATTTTATCTTTTAAGCCAAGAAGTGTTACATAAATCCAGGACATGAAAAGAGCATGTGATACCAAGTGAGATTCAGCATTGACTTTATGCATGTACATACGTATGACCGTCCCATTCTGCTCATAGCTTCAGTCGCTGTTCTAAGCAGCACAGCAGCATATACTTATACCAGGGATTTGAAGCTAATGTGAGCTGCAGAGTGCTGCAGATCTGTACTGAATTCATCTTTTAGACAGTACAGGCCTGATCTAGAGCTCCTTGAAGCCATTCAAAAGCCTGTCTTGGACTTCAACAGCTTTGGATTAGACCCTGAAATCTGGAGGAGCTATATGCTCTTTTGTATAGTTGTTCTACCAAGTAAGGCTGAAATGAAAGAATACTGTCAGAGCTATAGATGGAAGGCACTGTTCAAAAAGAGAAAGGATCTTCTTTCTCTTTGCCTTTTTTTCTCTGATTTCTGATGGTCACTATAGCAACAGGAACCAAAGAGATGAAGAACTGGAAAACATGCACTTCACTATGACAAGTTCAATTTACAGCCAGCTCAGCAACGTTACAAATCTATGTCATATTTAATGGGAATCTATGCAGCAGGCAACGGATCAGCTCAAGATCCAGTGTGCTACGAGGTAGGGAAACCTGAGTTTGACTGTATATGTTAATGAGTCGTCCTCATTAAAGAGACCAGGATAGGCTGAAACATAATTATATCTGGACTTTTGCCAAAACAGCTCCAGTCTGTCCTGGAAAAGGAGAATTTTACATTTATTTATTTATTTAAACTCATCTGGTTTTGACGCTCGGGGTGGGGGGGGCTGTGCGTGTGGGCATGGTGGGGATGAGGGGCACTGGGTGCAGCAGGACTGCAGCATGGCCTCGGCGTGAACCTGAACCCGTGCTCAGACAAGGCTCCGTGTGAGTGGATCAGCAGCCTGAATCCCAGAGGGGTCATGAGTGTTTCAAAAAGCAATTCATTTGTACAAACAAGTAAACTGTAAAAAAATGCAGCTCAAAGGCATCGCTTGTGTGGAAGACGAAGGCGGTTACATTGTGCGCCCAGGAACGCTGGGGCAGCTCTAAACTCCCAGAGCTGGGGACAAGGCAGGAGTGTCCAAACAGCAGCATTAAGAGCTGGATCATACTTGAAAAATGCCCCTTCTTTTTTTCTTTTTCTTTTTTTTTTTTTTTTTTACATCTGCCACACTTTGATTTCTCTT
>JANIJG010000501.1:0-120272 GCA_024611175.1 Megaceryle torquata | reverse complement strand
CCCTGATCATCCTTGTGGCCTCCTCTGGACCCGCTCCATCAGGTCCATGTCCTTCCCGTGCTGAGAGCTCCAGAGCTGGATGCAGTATTCCAGGTGAGGTCTGACCAGAGCAGGGTAGAGTGGTAGAATCACCTCTCTCGATCTGCGGGCCACACTTCTTTTGATTCAGCCCAGGATGCGATTGGCCTTCTGGGTTGCAAGCACACCCTGGCTGCTCATGTCCAGCTTCTCGTCTACAAAACCACTGACACACTTCAGAGCAGAAGCCTGGGTTGTTTTGGGGTTTTTTTTGAGTTAGAACGATAATACAGACAACCTTAGAAGGATCCATACACACAGAGAAGCAGACAAGTGTTTTGGGTACTTTATGTGAAGCAGGATATCATTTCCTAGAAATCAAATGAATATCAACTGCTCCCACTGTTTCAGTTTCCCAGACACACTCCAACCACAACTACACAAAAGGTTGAGATATCACATTTCACTGATAAATTAAATCCTATTGTAAATATTCAGTTAAAAAAAAAAAGTTCGTAGCACACAATGACTTAAGAACTCTTCATTTCTGTGTACAGAATGGGCTAAAACACAAGATGCCAAATCAGATAAAGATTGCCCTTCCATATGTATAAATGCAGAACTTCAGGTGCCTGAATTGAATAACATTAGCAGGCTGCAGAACCAATACACAGTTACACAAGAGCATTTCAGATCAAAATTTTACTCTGAAAGCTACATTCTCCATGAGGTCTGGTTAAAGCACTTTGCTCATTTACAAGATCTAGGCTTAGAGATACAGGAAGACAAAACCTCACATCTCTCAACAAGGTAAATGCCATTTCATATAGGCCAGGGCAAACCAGTGTGTACATCTATGTGTGTATGCATGTGCATAGGTATGTATGTGTGTATATATAAATCTATCTGTATTGACTGATTTATCCAGCTTAGAGGAAACAAAAAAAATAGAAAACCTGTCATGCATTTTAAGTGGAAAATTATTAGCAATGCCCCAAACAAAAACAGGCATAAAGGAAATGAAAGAAAGATTATAATATCTGAAGCCTGTCCAGCAGATATTAATAATGTTTTTTCTTAGTTACTAAACAAATCGCCCAGTAAAGAAGTTAGTGCACTGCTATCAATAAACAAGATCTGAAGAAAACTTATAGACAAGAGCCTCTATCCACACCTAGCTTAGAAAAGAAAGTCTCACGACAGAAGGAAAATATTTACACAGTAACTTCAATATTAATGCAGCATTCTGTCAATTTCTGAACAATTTCTGCCTCACCCACTCAAAGCACTGTCACATTGTTAGTAACTGAATCCATCTGCTGTGGACAAGTAAAAGGCATAACAATTCTAAATCTTGAAGTTGCATTAACTTTTCTAGGACCGACATCCTTGAAATTCCAGTGAAATTCCTGCCACTTGCTTTCCGATTCATTTGGAAGCTTTGATAAAAATCACTCATAGAGCTGAAAGATGAAAACTCTTCCTGTGAAATGCATTAAAGCTGAGCCATCATATGGATACCAAGAGTACAAGCCATGACTAAATGACTTAGAAGTGTGACACAAAAATAATATAGAATTCAGATAACTTGACACTGACAGTTGCTATCATCTAACAGGTTTCTGAAAGACTTAAGGACCCTCACTTCCGGATAGATTTGATTACTGAACTTAGCTTCTCTTAAATCTTTATAGTTAAAGCTGGTAAAGATTTTTATGATTTTTTTAAAGCAAGGTAATATCACATTTCCTTAAAGGAAAACTTACAATTATTTCCTGAATGAAATCACTAAATATCATAATCTAAATTTTAGGATAACAATTACTGCTTAGCTGTATTAGAGGACACATCTAAATAGCATGACTGAAATATTCCTGCTGGATCAAAACAATTTTTGTTTGGATGATCAAAACTTGGCTTTTTAGAAATGTGTTTATCTTTCCAATATAGTTATATTTGTGTGACATCATAGTTCACTGGCACTTCACCTCAAATTCAGATCAACTACTTGTAGAAAATAAGTTGTTCAGATTCACAACTCCTACCCAATCAGGACTCATTGAGCAAGGCATATTTCAGCATGAGAAGTTAGAACCACCTAAGACTTGTTGAGAGAACATGCAGGAGAAATCTGCCTACTAATGAAGTTTTATGTGACATTAAGAGCAATTCCATTTAAAGCATATGGCTATTATTGATAAGAAATGTTATCAACTTCAGTCATCCCTCACCATAAAGACTGATCCACTTAGAACTGATTTTTGCAATACTCTATTATATACATAGACCGAAGACTTTCTTACATTGCAATGGGAAACATAAATGGTTGAAGAAAATCTAAAGCACTTTTTGTAAATGAAGTCAGAAAGATACAAGCATAAGATCAAATAGAAAGTTTCACTTCATGCTTTTACAGTAAAGCATTGCATTTAGTGTCACAGTAACCTATTTAAATCTCATTAATTATGCTAGTCTAGTTATCATAGTAAAAAACACCAACCCACTTCCAGGACTGTTTCAAAAAAGTAAGGCAAGGTAGCATCTCAAAGAGACTGTTGTATACAATAAAGGTAAACATAATTCCCTGGCAATTCAAGCCTTCTTCATTTCAAGAGAGCTTTTTCATAGTTTTTGTTTTTCCTTATGTACTTTTTCTATCCTCCAGACAAATAATAAAAACTCAAACTTTTTTTAATGAAGTTAAATTCAGCAAGTTGTCTTTGTTTCCCAAATCACACCATTCAAGGAAACATGTGATAGGATTTCCATTTAAGTCATCAGGATGTGTAATGTTACACTGGACATGAGGTTTGCATGTTTAGTTCCCATATTTTTCACTGTCAAATCCATGGATAGAGGTACTAAAGTTCACCAACCAAAGGCATCTGCAGCTTGTAGTAATTCTATTTCATATCCAACTACCAAGGCACATAAACTACATGTAAAAAAAAAAATACTCAGACACAGCAGTAAAGGAGGAGAAAGAATTCTGAATGCTCTCTAGGCCAGACTTTGCATTGAAATCAAGTTATGGTCTCACTACAGAGATTGATAAAGGAGGTAGCAATTATATTGATTACCCTAGGTATCTGATCTTAAGTAGAATCTGAAAATACCTGATTGATACATAAAAATATCTCAGTAAAAAGCATCAGAGAGTATTTACTTTTAAAGCATGATTAAAACCATTGGTGTGTGCATTTGTACACTCTTGTAAATTTTTAGAGTGTTCGATCAAGAAAACAGAAGTGGATTCAATATGATCTTCATCAACATGGAAGTATTCAAGTACCACATCTCAGAAGAAGTCCCTGAAACTGTATCCTGTAAACCACTATCAACAGGCATGCTTGCACCACCTTAACATGACCTGAAATTAGTATATAGTCATCACCACTATCTCCTTGCCCTGTAGATGAAGTCTGTGCAATACTTCACCAGGACATCATCTACATCAGGAAATAATACCAAATTCTGGACACCGGAGTAGACAGCACAGCAGTACAGTTCTGACTTTAGCATCCAAACTCGGGAGAAGAACAAGATTTCAGAAACATCCATTTGCATTTCTTATTCTCTAGTTCAAGATCACACACTATTCCTAGTGCTAGTACTGCAACCTATAATGAGGTGCCCTGTTCTGTCCATTACGAAGTTGTTCTATGATTGCCTCACCTAATTGTAGCTTGAATTCCTCTCTTTGGACAAATACCTAAACCTATGCTGGCATAGCTAATTTATTCCTTCACTGTATGTAGCCCTAGCCCTGCAACTTCTAGGATATCTAGAAAAGTATTACCTCTGTCAGTAAATACAAATTTTTACTTGTATTCAAATACCTTCTTTATACTGTTAGATAACCTTGAAAACACAAGAGTAAAGAAAGGAGCTGTATTTCAAAGCATCCTGCCTGGTCAGTTTTAACATCCCCCTCATTAATCTCCCTTGAAGAATCTGAGTCTCCAGCTACGTATTTTATATAAAGATGAAGACAAAATACTTCTATAGGGGTTTTAAGTTTCATATTTATAGTATATGAGTATGCCAATGAAGTTAGTAATTATGGATTAAATGCAATTTATATTTCCTTCTAGTTTACTACCAAAAGTAGGGGAGGATTATAAGGAGTTGATAGCTAAGAGAAGGTACAAGAATAAAATATTTTAAGCAATAACTTGAACCACTGAAGTAAACAAAAACAAAGCAGCTACAATTACCACAAAAAGTTTAAGCAGCACCAACTAAAAATGTCTCATTCTTTATTGTTAATCAGCACAGTGCATAAATAACACTGTGGTATTAATATAACAGTTCTAAACAGATTCATGGAGGACAGCACAGTTTTGAGTTTTCAGATTCAGAATGCACCTCTGTCACTGACAAGATCTGGGAAAGAAAATGTGACAAAGCCTGAATGTGTAGTCAGCAGGACCTGATAAGCATGCAGTATTAAGGGAATTAGCTAATTAATTAGCTGAACAAGTGTCTATTATTTTCATGAGTCATGAAAAACAGGCTAAGTATCAAAGGACTTCATGAAGCAATTGAGTTTACAAAAATGTTTAGTAGAAGTTATAAAACACACCACTTTAACAAGGTTTTTGGGTTGTGTTTTGGTTTTTTTTTTTTTTTACTCTATTACCTGCACTTTTGCTCTACAAACTCAGAACTACTGAAGAGACATTTGCAAGACTCAGATGAACACATACACAGAAAAATCTAGAAAAGTTGTAAATATGCAAGATTCGAGACTAGACCCTGTATTAGTTGGCCTATGTAAAGAAACTGGATATGGAAACTCACTGAATATGCTAGTTTTATAATGGTAAAGCAGACAGTAATAGTAATACCAAATTACTGAAAATATGAACTAAAAGCAGAGCAGAAAATAGTTTTTATCCTTCAAGCAGGAGATTCTACAGTCTGTAAACTTGAGCAACTCTGAATTCAAAACATCATGCCACAAAGGGATTGCACAACTGTTAACAAACACTTACGTTATGAACTCAATATATAAATGTTTTATGTAACACAGACAAATTCTGCTAAACTTAATAACCCTACGTCTGATATTCATAAGTAAGTTGCTTTAGATTCAAAAGAAAAGGAAAAGAAATGGTATAATTAGGCTAAGAACTGTAACTGCTTAAGAGGATGATGAAGAACTTGGAGTATTGCGAAATGGTATTGCTGGATACAAACATCAGAGGAAAATAAGATCTTAACAGTAAATCCTATAAGGTGGGAGAACAGGCTCTCCAGAAAAATGATACAAGTCCTGCCACAAGTTTAGCAATCATACAAAACAGTATTGTCACAAAGAAGCCTGTACGAGCAAGGGTGCAAATACTCTCCATTTCAAATTTCTAGTATTATTTTCTGTCACTAAAATAGTCCTTTTTTTTTTAATTCCATCATAAGAGAAACAATCCATTCAGTGCAACTATCAATTTATCTTTCTTAGAATGTGAAGGACTTGTGATAATAGCATATAAAAATATGGTTCTCTATCTGAAATGCAGCTTTGAGGATCTCTTATTTCATGGCAATCCCTCATTATTTGAAAGTTCTAACAGAAAAAGAAAAATATTTTTTACTACCTTTGATAGGCACACAAAACATTAAAGAAGAATTTTTCTTTTTTATATACATATCTATAATAGCATTAGATGGAATGGTAATTCTTTATTTTATTTTTAATATGCCTGCTTTCACATTTAGTAGAGAAAGAGGAAAAAGTTTTCAAATACCAGATAACATTCCTTTTTCAGTTCTGATCATTATCTTAACCAATAAAATGTGACCTCCAAAACACTTTTAAAAATTAAGAGAATAAATCTGAAGATCTAGAACAATAACAAAAAAAAAAAAAAGCTTTCCACTCTAATTGTACTGACTGACTCTTCCAGAGAACTTAGAACTCAAGCAGATACAATCTGTATTTTCCATGTGGTTGCACAGGATGTGCTGTAAAAACGTTTATAAAATGAAACAGGGGAAAAGATCAATTACACCACTGATCTGTCATATGACAGCAAGGATGCCAAATGGAGACATCTGGGATCACAAAGTTTCATTAATCCAATTACAAAATGCTATCAGGCTGCTCTAAGCATCCTTTATTTCACTTGCATGCAATCACTGAAGACACCAAGGTTTTTTTTTTCTACAGATGTTGAAATAAGAATGAATACTTAATTTTGTCAAGTTTCTCCAAAATTTTAGTTAACTAGGAAAAGAAGAGGAAGGGATTTAGAGGGTTTTTCTGCTTGTAAAAACCAGCAGAAAAACCTTACAAATGTTTTTCCCCCATTCTTTTTAGTTCAGAGTAGAGAAAAACATTTAGGATTGCACTTCAAGAATTTTACAATTTCAGGCATGATTTAGTGTTATTTCACTTCAAACCCAAGACAGTTATATTACAGCTTTAAGCATTTATTTAAAAAAGCCTCTTCTGTCTCTACTTGCAGCAACCGATAAAATGGCAAATTACACAAATGGACATAAACTCTCAACTTAAAACAGATCTTTAAAATGGCTTGAAGCCCGATCTATAGTCAAGACTGAGTTTCCCTTCACAGATTCAACTTCAGTCTTCAAGAAATTTTTTAAGAGAAGTCTGTATTTCATATAAACACCAGACATTTTCCTGCATGCTGTTTCAAAAGAAAAACATGCAGTGTTCCACAGTCTGGAGACAAAACCCAAAATCTTAATGATTAGAAGACCAAAATGGCTTCATATTCAAATTTAATGTTATTTTAGTAAAATAGTGTTTAGTATAAAAAAAAAATTTAGTATTGCAAAACCAATTTTCTTCTTCTACATCTTTCAGTCAAAAGAAATCTTATGTATCTGTACAAGTATCATAGAATGGTTTGGATTAGAAGGGACTTTTAAAGGTCTTCTAATTCAACTGGGCTGCAGTGAGCAGAGATATCTGCAACTAGATCATCTGATCAGAGCATCTCAGAGCCCCATCCAACCTGACCTTGAGCATCTACCACTTCTCTGGGCAACATGCTCCGGTGTCTCACCATAGTAATTGTAAACAATTTCTTCTTTGTATCTAGTCTAAATCAACTCACTTTTAGTTTGAAGCTATTACACCTTACCCATGCAAAGCAATTTATAATAAAAAGCCAAGTGGTATATTTCAAAGTGTAATATTCTGACTCCTTTCAATTTTTAATAGTTTTGCCTATTTAGAATTTAAGATATATAAAAATAATCAAAAGGATTGGGAACATGCTGTACGGGAAATTCATGTATGTTAATACAAGTATATTGTCTCAGATGCTGTGGAAACACTTTATTTTTCCACATTATGAATACAGTTTCCAAGAGAAGTCTTCCTTCAGTTAGTTCCTGCTTACTGCCATAACCAGGAACTTTTTTTTTTTTTTTTTACTCAACTTTATGTAAAGGTGCTGCTCAGCACTAGAATTAAAATCATAAAGGCAGTCTTTTCAAATCTAGTTAGCTCTTAAGTATGAGTCATGGGAGAAGGTTATGGTGTTGCTCTTTGTCTAGCTTCCAAATTATTACATTTTATCTGTGGTTATTTTAAGACAGTCCAGTGTTTTCTATTTATCTCCTTAGTGATGAAGGCTATCGTGGGTGTCCGCAATACAGAAAAATGAACAGCAGGACTGAAGAGAAGCAATAGGAATGTTTATATGATATATACTCTTCCAGCCATCCTAGAAATAGCATCCGTGACACCAGATGACTAACTATCAACTAATCCAAATCCATTCTCTAACAGTTCTTTAAATTTTTACAAATCTAATCAAATATAAGATGGACCCTAGTACTTTTCAGTAATTTGCCACACAAAGTTTCTTTAGTTATCATTAAGAATATTTCACTGTATAGGACAATGTATTTTATTAGTTTAAGAACTTAGATATTTTCCATTCTAAATACAGCTATAACATTTCATTTCACAATTAACATAGAATATTATGCCAATGTTCTCTACTTTCCCCACCAATCTTCTCTGCCATAACAAAAAGTCCTTCAAAAAATCTAATACCTTAACTTAGTTCTCTCCTTTCTGTAAGGTCACTATTTTTCAACCTCATACAACTGATACAGACATCTTTAGTCATTTAGACATTATGCAAACTTCTCTATGTATTCAGTGCTTTAAATGAAAATAAAGTCAATGTTTTCACCCAGGATACTTTCCTTGCTTAAACTCTAATTCCAACATCTCAAGTTATTCTTTCAAGTATTTAATTTTCAAGTCCTTCTGAAGTACATAAGGTTTTTAAAAAATGTTGACTGAAAAAGAAGTTTCCTTCCTCTAGTCCTTAACCTCTCTTACCAGACAAGCACCCCAACAAAGCAAGTAGGAAAGAGGAAACTGAGATGAGACTTCTTTTTATCTCATGAGATACACATTTTAACCCTACTACATCAACTTCCTTCTTGTAGTGTTCACTTTGAAGCAATTCCCTGTATGCTCAAATGGTTTTCCAATTTCCATTAAAGCCATGGCGAACTTATCAGTCTTTGTACTGAAAAACTTAGGTTCCCTTTACACATTTAACCTCCACCATCTTTGCCTTTTACTACTGTGCTTCTGGACGATATTGTGAACAGAAAACTCCCACAGCACAAGATCTTGTGCTCTTTCAATTCATGTAACTTTCCTCAGAAGAGTTTTAAAATATTATTTACAAAGCACTTACTCTAAGAAAGTTCAAGTTTCATCTTTCATATACAGATTTTTTTCCCCCACAAACACTGAGCAAACTACTACAGTTTTCAACATGAAATCAGTAGAGCAAGAAAAGGAGCCTGACTTTAGCTGTAGCATATACAACGCTAACATACAAAGCAATATAAAACCCTGAAAATCACTCAATTATACTTTAAGCTTGCATTTAAATTGAGGCAAGACTGAGAAGTTAATCAATGAAATCTGTTAAAAAGGAATAAAGTGAATAACAAGCTTTACAGAGCCGAAATACTATCTTGAACTGAAGTACCAAATGGCTAGGCAAAAAATAACTATTTCAGTCCTGTTATGTACCACCTCTGCAGTAGGATTGGGAGACTTTATAGAAAGTAATTGTAGATGTCCACTTTAATTTGCCATTGTTAGGAAAGGATTCTATTTAAAAAGAAATAAAGATTATTTCAGCTATCTTGGTAGCACAGCTGTGACTCCACATCAAAGTGTCAACAAAAGTTGCAATGCCAGCACATCACAGCAAGAGAGAATCAAGAGTGTCAAACATTAAACACGTTTTATTAAAAAAAGGTAGTAAGTTAAAGTTTTGAATATAGTTAACTATAGCAGCAGAGCAACATATTACTGCCTACTTTTTCCAGAAAGAGTCAAAAGGAGAATGTCTAGAGTCAAGGTGTTTTTCACATTGATACAAGAGATTTATCCCAATGATCAGATTATTGTTTAACTTACTAAAACCACAAAGTCAAATCACTATTCAGATACTTAAATTAGGATTTTACAAACTAACTTTGGCCTCTAAGGATCATAGAATATCCTGATTTAGAAGGGACCAACAAAGGTCATAGAGTTCAACTCCAGATTCTACAATAGGAAACCTTAAAAGTTAAATCATACACCTAAGAGCATTGCCCAAACACTTCTTGAACAGTGACAAGCTTGGAACCATGACCACTTCCCTGGGGAGCTTGTTCCAGTGCTTGACTGTGCCTTCAGTGAAAAAACCTTTTCCTATTATGTAATCCAAACGTCCCCCTGGGGCAGCTTTAAGCCATTACCTCGAGTCCTGTCACTGGACACCAAGGGGAAGACATCAGCACATCCCTCACTGCTCCCCACCATTTTACTTCTTTGGCCTAGAAGCCTTGGTAGCCTACACAGTTCTCTGAAGAAAAACAAAACAAACAAAAATATTTTCCATTATCCTCCCCTTGTCTGAGGAAACAGTTCAAAGAGAGGATCTGCTGCAAAATTTTTTTCTCTCTCCACTAACACCACAAAGCACAATTCTACTTACAACACTAACAGGAAACAGATATTAAAAAAAAAAATTACTGTTCAGTAAAAAGCTACCTCCTCCCCTAAATCAAATTAGAGAGAAAATGCAGAGACTCTACTGGTTGGCCTAGCATGGAGTGTATGAGAACTGGGCCTCAAATCAAGGGCAAGCTATGGAGACAAGTGTAGCAACCTCTAATAGCAGTGAAACCTGAAACAGGCAAATATTTACAGCACATATTTTTGCACATTTTCATACTTAAATAGAAAAGTTGCTGAGACAGACTGTTGCTACTGAAAGTGAATTAAAGCTGCTCCTTCCTCCGTGTTTCTCTTACTCAGGAGACACCTTTAACACAGTACCAGCATCTACACCAGCACACACACACGCCTGCTGCCATCGCTTCAGGTTTACTTATTAACACAGGGCATTTCTTTTAGTCGGCACCACCAATGGCTCATTGTAGGTCTGCACTGCTCACCCTCGGCTGGCTGCTGAGGCACCCGAGGACTATGGCGCAGGCCAGCCGAGCACAGGACGGCGGCCCTTGCCTTTTTTTCGTTCAAAATCAGGGAGTTCGAGGCCAATGAGAACGGATAGCACCCGCCAGGGCTGGGACATCACGGTTGGAACCGCGAACCCGGCGCGGCGCTGGCTCCCGCCTGACCTGGAGACGCTACCGCCGCTGCGGGCAGCCGGCCATCTTCCGCGGGGCGGGCTGAGCGGCTGCCCAGAGCCCTCCGCCGCACAGGCGTCCTCCCTCAGTGCTGGGGAGGGAGGGAAGCCGGCGGGACAGGAGCAGGACAGCCCGCGGCCGCAGCGGGAGGAGCGCGGGGGAAGTAGGGAGACGAGCGCCTGGCGAAGGGGGACGCCGCCCGCGCCCGCTGACGAGGGGGAGGCAGCGCGGGAGGGCAACCCCTCAGCTGGGCACGATGGCGAAAGAAGCGAACATTTCTACCTCCTTCTTTTTCTGTCCTCCCCCGAACTGGCCGCAGAGGAGGAGCAACAGCAGGAGGAGGAGGCAGCTCCCGGCCGGCAGATTCAGCAGCCGCCGCGGCGCCCCGATACCCAGCGCCATGATCCCCCCGCCGCCCGGCCGCTCGCCTCCACCGCCGAGCACCTGCGGCACCGCTGCCCACCTCCTCCCCAATGATTGGTCACGGGCTCTGGCCAATCGTATCGCCCCATGCCGTGGTGGCTCATGGGAAATGTAGTTCTACGGATCGCCTCGCAGCGTGCCGGCAGAGGCGCTTCGGCGTCGTTTTGGCAGCGATAGCGGGAGCGCGGCGGCGGCCTCGCCCGAGCGTGATCGGTGAGGTAGACCTTGGTGCTGGACAGGCGTCTGCAGTCTCAGCGCCCGATGAGCATAGAATCAGAGAATTCTTTTGGTGCCAAGAGACCTTTAAGATCATCCACTCCAACCCTTAACCCAGCACTGCCAGGTCACCACTAAACCACGTCCCTCAGCACATCTACATGTCTTTAAATACCTCCAGGGATGGTTACTCAACCACTTCCCTGGGCAGCCTGTTCCAGTGACTGACAACCTTTTTGGTGAAGAAGTTTTCCTAATGTCTGACCTATACCTCCCTTGGTGCAACTTGAGGCCATTTCCTCTTGTCCTATCACTCATTGCATGGGAGAAGAGACCAACACCGACCTCTCTACAACCTCCTTTCGGGCAGAAAGAAGCAATAAGGTCTCCCCTGAGCCTTCTTTTCTCCAGGCTAAACAACCCCAGTTCCCTCAGCCACTCTTCATAAGGCATGTGCTCTAGATCCTTCAACAGCTTCATTGCTTTTCTTTGGACATGCTCCAACACTTCAATGTCCTTCTTGTAGTGAGGAGCTCAAAACTAAACACAGATGATGCATGATGGAGACTTGTCAGCTTTATGAGGGCCAGTATGTAGTACTGAAGCTGTGGCACCAGTAGTAGTGGTGGTCCCAAGTGATGTGATTGGTATTTCTGCCCACCTGAGATTAGGGTGAGCAGCTCTGCCTGCTGCTCTGCATTCCCTGCCACACCTACTGGAAACACACAGTGTAATTGTGAACCAAGACTGTAAAAAAGAGAAAACTACAGACCCTTCTTTTCTACACGTTGCATGCATACAATTTTCAGATTTCACTATGCACACAGAAAGACTTCTTTGCAAAAAAATATTAATGTAATATACTAATACAATTAATTTGAATATAATTTGCAGAGCATTAACCAAGCAGTTTTAATTTGATACTTTCCTTCATGGTACAGTCTTCAGATCAGTGATTGCATTTTTTTTTTTTTCATGAAAGGACATACTGCGGTGCACAGTCCAGATAATGTTAAATTAATGAGAGTATACTTAATTTTTTCTTCTTCCCCCCCCTAAAATTCCATTTCTTATGCTATGTTAGTTATTTATACACATCTGTGCTAAAGTCTGAGAAGACAGAACTATTAATTTCTTCAGAGATTTTACTATATCACTCAAATTTTATGAATCAAAATACCATAATAAAATATAAGATGGAGGCACAGAGAGAGTATTCAAAAGTATCTGTTATTTGGGTCATAGAATTTTAAAATAGTATTCTCATTATAATATCAGGTGATAATTTGATGACATTTTAGCACTGAGCATTTAAAACATTAAGTTAGCCATTGTGTTCTTATCAGTTATATTTGCAATGTGACTTTCAGAAGTTACTTTTATCTATAGGAATTGTAAATCACATTCAAACAATACACCAGACACTAAAAATTGATTTAAGCATCCAAGTTCAAGAGAGTTCAGACCATCTGTTAGCCACATCCATCAGATTCTGATTGTCAGTAGATAATAATCATCATAAAATGGTATGCAATCTGTACCCTGCTTCTCAAGTGTTTAGGAAGGTTGGCCCAATAGGCCTTGACTATACTTTGCGTTCATATACCAGGGTTGCCATAAGTCTTCCAAAAAGTGGTTGTCCATATGCCAATTCTTTTTTCTTTTTTTTTTTTCTTTTTTTTTTTTTTTTCAATGAGAAATCACAGATCCTGTCACTCCAGATCCAGGTTATCCAAAATTTATTCTGTTCCATAAATAGCTGCTCCCCATTTGCAAATAGCGAAGGAATGACTTCAAAAGAAAGACGGAAAACAGAAAGAAATGGAAGAGAAGGCAAGATACAGGAAAAGGGTCACATAGATGAGTGAAGTGAACGTAGGAAGATTAGAAGTGAGAAGCTTTGGTTCTTCTATATGTGTCCTAGGGTTTTTGAGGTCCAGTGTCTTCTGAAGCATGTAGCCCTATCCTCCCCAATATAAGCTGGGTAAGAAAGGGATGCAGAAATCACTATACCTCATTTTTTCCTCTGTGGTTTTTTGTTTGTTTCTGTGAACTAAGAGGAGAGAGATCATATTTCAGTTATGGAAACCTTTGTGCTACCATTAGTCCTTGAGTCTCCATTAACCTCAGACAGGTAGAGTGTTTTTCAGTAAAAATATGGCTTTTAATTGAACTTGCCTTTTTATCACCTTTAAAATCCCTATCTGTTCTAAGACATCTACTTACAAATATTCTAACACCCACTTTCTAGGGTGTGGCTGAAAAGGAACAGCAGGCACAATTTACTGGGAAGCATGAAGGACTCATATGCTTGAGAAACCTACATTTCCAAGTCTTTCTTTTCAGTTATTTGTGTTAGTATAAATGCTTCAGCATGACTGTCACAAGAAGTGTCTCAGTATTCCCACTATCAGTACCCCATCCTATGCTAGCCACGTCTAACTAATTTCTGTAATTAACCATTAAATAAGCTAAGTGACCTAGTGAACATAGTATTGCATGCCACCCATGCTATCTGCCTACTCATTACCTCTCAAAAATGAGGACAAGGATAGTAAGTGCTTAGAAAAAGAATAAATTAAAAATAGACATTGTTATATTGGATTACAAAGGTTTCTAACACGGACCTCTGCTCTACAGAGACAGGATATACCTATCGATCAGAACTGTGTGTTTTTAAAAAGACTTTTTTTTACTTCTCTTCATTTAGAAGCTAAGAATTTAATAGAAACTTTGCACTGGAACAAAACATATCTTAATTAGCATGCTAAGAAAATAACATTCCATTTTCATTAAAAATCCTCGTGTCACTCTTGATAAATGCAGAAGATGATTTCATTGGAACATTGTTTGGAAACCTCTTGGTCTCTTCCTGACCCCAATAGACTATGGACCTTTCACATTTTCACTGTATGAAAAGAGCATTAAAACTACTGAGAATGTGAAAAACAGTGGGAGCTCTTCATTCCCTGAAAAAACTAAGAAATTTCTTTTTATTAACAATGCTACTCTTGCTGTCAAAGTCCTTACATTTATTATGAATCATAAATCTCCACTTTCAGGCATCTTCAGTCCTGACCCCAAGCAGGAAACAGCAACATGGACAGCTTTACTTGTTTTCTGCTAAGATTTCTAAGCAGAGTTTCACATAAATCAGATCTTTCATAGCCTGTCTGTGTTTTCCTAGCTCTCTGGATAAACAAGACTTCACACAGCTGATGCAATAACTGGGATGTACTATAGAACAAGTGACCCAGTGAACCTGCAACTGTGTTTTCCTACGTATTTTGCACTCTGAGGCTATCTGGAGTCTACATTGATAGAACTAGACTCGTAGATATTTATATAGACATAGCTGCTGTATCATGACATGTATGGATAAGAACCTGGTAAGGAAGACCTGAAGTGAAAGGAAAACATCCCTTCCTTATTTCCTCAAAGAATGACAGAAGGAGTATAAGCCTGGAAACGAAGTGCAGTGCTGGAGAAGGGGAGATTAATGGGAAAGATTATACAAAATCTCATTATTTTACATTTGTTGTGTTACTGGTTTTGATAGTTAGCTCTGTTAAGTTAGTTCTCATAAAATTATAAAGAGAATTTTTAGTTTTAATAATGTACATATAGCTTGTCCAAATAAGTGTGTAAATGTGCCTGGGATGAGTGTCCTGACATTAGAAAATAGAACATTTTTGGTACTGGGATGCAAATGCAAGACCCGGGGAAAACAAGGGTGGCATATTTTAGGTAAAAGTCTTCTTAAGGTTTAAGAGTGAAAAAAGCCTTTCCTGCAAGATGTGTTAAACAAGAGTATTTAAAAGCCTTCTGTGAGCTGGAAGACTACACTCTTTTTCAGTATTACATGAGCCCTCCCTCCTAAGAGGTGATACAATAACCTGTGAGCAGAGCTGTAGGAGTTGGCTGGAGTTGTTATCAGGGAAAAAAAGCAATGTGAGGTTCAGATAGCAGAGACGGGGAGAGTGCTGGAGCAGGCAGTGGAGTGAGGGTGCCTAAAACAATAACAAATGAAAACAGGTATGGGAGCTGGAGACAAGGAATGCAGTGAAGATTGGCTAGGAAGAATGAAATGTGGAGAAGCTAACACAAGCAATGACAAACCAGCATATGAGGTTAGCTCAAATCAGTCCAGAAACACTTAAAAAACTTTAAAGAATGAGTGAAGATTATTACTGCATAAGTGGCTAACAGTTCCCTAGAAGGAAAAAAAAGTTAACTGTTTTAAAGTGTTTTAGTAACACTTCAAAAATTAATTACCTTGAGTACATTTTTTAGGTTTTTATTTTTCTTGCAATAAGAATATTCTTTATTTGCTATTTAATTTGTATTCATGAGTGAGGAGAATCATCTCTCACAGAGCCATTGTTTAATACAATTATCCAAAGGTTTAGTGGTGGAACTCAAGCCAGCATTTTTTTCGTATTAAGTAATCCCCTTAAATTTAAACCTGACCTTTGTTGCAGACAACCAAGTCCTGTCAGAAGAGCATGCTCCGGTTGTCAGGTATCATCTGCTACTTCTTTGAGTCACCACTAGTTTTACCTAAGATATTTTTGATGGATTTTTTTTTTTAATTGGAAAAAAAAAGTTCCACAAGCCCCCAACATTTTCTGCATTACATCCTCTGAAACTACTCACCCATTCAGCAGTGTGGTTTTGATTTTATCAAGCCCATCACGGGAACATTTAGTTATGATAGTAGCCCGGCCCTATGAGAAAAATGTCACATGAGGCTTATATGCTACAGCTTCATGGAAAAAGGAATTGCATTTGTTAAGTATAACTTAATATTGAACTGCCCTGAAACTAAACAGTTTAATAATTTTATTAAGGTATGATAAAACATCTTAATGCTGGGAATGCTTGTGTGTTTCCTTAAAATTAATGATGCTAAAATATTTTAACATTTCTTAATTCAAATTTCAAGGATATGAAAAAAAGTTGAATTCAATTGTGATTTGGGATCAGAATAAATAGTGTCAGAACTTTCTGCAAGAAATTCAAACTTCTGTTCTAATTCCTGTATCTGAAATATGTAGAGGCTAACAGGCTTTGTAAGTAATCCACAGTAGTGTAATCCTATTCTTTAGGACATGGGTGTGTTGTGTAGGTTATGATACAAAGTGCCAAGGGCTGTAGCAAGGGCTGGTTCCTCAAGATTACAAACTTCTGGACAAGCACAGTTTCTTAAGGACAATCTTTTGCTATTTTTATATGGTTATTTAACAGTCACAGAGAAGAAGTTGCAAACTTTAATGTTGAAAGATAGATTTATTCCTGCAATCAAATTGAAAGATACCTTCTCTTCTGGCTTTCATCTGTCAGCCTTCAGAGAGCTCTTTTTCATTCATGCCCTATTGATCTCTCATGGCAGGTGCAACTGCCCTGACAAAAATCTAATAAGGGCCAGGGCTTGCCAGAGACGCGATCAAGATGGGTTCGGGCCTCACAGACATTAAATGGTGTCTCACAGCAGTTACCGGCACCTCACGACGATTAACCAGCAACTCAAGGTCCAGGCCCTTAGACTGCCTTCGCTGTGGGCTTGCCCCCAACTAATTAGGTGCACTCAACTAATTAGAATGACCACAGTGCACTGTCAACTAGGTCATAAATGGAGCCTGGCTGAAGGGTTGATTTGGAGTTGGTTCCCTTGGAAGAAGTGAAGGCCTTGTGGTCAGGCCCTCCCCTTAGATATATGCGATACCATCCAAGGATATTTCTGTGGATTGGGTGAGCCTCAACCCCATTTTGGTGAGTGAATATCTCTTTTAGATATATTCCTAAGTAAGCCCTCGCCTGCTTTGGGTGAGAGACCCCCTTTGGGTACCTTTGTGTGGAAGGTTTTACCTTTTTGAGTGAGTTTGTGCTCATTTTATTTCATCTTTCTAGAAAAAAAAGTATTCCTTAAAGCTTAGAAATTACATGTGTAGTAGTATATTCCTGACTGATACCCAAATTTGTGATTTAATTTGTGGGTGCCTCCATGACATCTCTCTAACCAATGAGCCACATCACATCCAAGTCAGGTCTGAAGGCTGGCGTACTGAGTTACTGGGTTTTTTTTACTCCTATTAAAGATAAAGCTTGCAAAACAAAACTTACAAGCTGCTGAAAGATGCTGCTTCCCAAGAGAGGCAAGTTACCATTTATCAGCTGCAGTCATTAATAGGACTATGAACTCTCACAGATGTACTTTTAAAAATATTGAGGTTCTTGGGTTCTGGCCTCACACAGACCCTACCTAATGCCTGCACTTAGAAAAAATATGCTTATGGCTTATGGTTGGCAGTAGTGTAGCATTTGCCAGTTCCTGTTCTTAGTACATATTACATTTAAATATGTAATTATATACATAAATGTATATAAGCTCTATCAGCAATAGGTGTTCTCTTATTTGAGAGCAAGACCAAATCCCAGATTGCACTACTGATCTGTTTAATTTTGGACCCACATTGATAAAACACAAGTAGCTATGATTAGGGATCCTGACCTTTGTTAACAACTCTCCAGCTATTACAGTAGAGCTGTAGGATAGGGAGATGGGGGTGACATTTAGATTTCCTGGGACTGTTCAAACTGTGAGGCACTAAGAAACACTGTGCAAGTATCTCTCAAGACTCCCAAAGAAACATCTTATAATGAAATAGATGCTGGAAA
Organism: Megaceryle torquata; assembly: GCA_024611175.1. NCBI lineage: Eukaryota > Metazoa > Chordata > Aves > Coraciiformes > Cerylidae > Megaceryle > Megaceryle torquata. The sequence goes on along the minus strand of JANIJG010000501.1, from coordinate 102,278 downwards.
ATATGTGACAGGCAGGTAAATAACACATAGTACTGGTAAGTTAGTACATGCAATAAAAATTTATAAGCAGACAGAGCCTTTCTCTATTGAGAAAGTATCTATGCACTGTGTTTCTCTCTTTCTCTGTGCATATTTGTACTTAAAGTCTAAATTAGGAAAATAATTCACTATCATGAATGAATTTATAATTGGAACTTTGTCTTCATAATTGTTATAATAATTTTTATATTGTTGGCAAATAGCACATTTTTTTAAATTTTATTTTGCTACTAATGGTCAGGTGTAATTCTTAAAAGAGTATCATCATAACCCATTCCCTTCTTAACAGTTAGGCTATTTTCTATGAAAAAATCTGAGTTTGGCATTTGATTATAAAAAAGGATATGAAATTGCTCATGCATTTTAATACCTCACTCTAGAATCAAGACCAAAGTAAATGTTGTATATGAATCATAGAGTATCTTGGGCTGAAAGAGACCCATGAGGATCATCTGATTCTACTCAACTCCTGACTCTACACAAGGCAACCCAAAAGTTAAACCATATATCTAAGAGCATCGTCCAAATACTTCTTGAGCACCAACAAGCATGACATAAATGTCAGAGTATTCCCAGATGGGGATATAGAGTGGATTCATGTCACCTAATTCTGTCTGAGTTAATTTTTTCTAAACTAATCAAAGACAGCAGCTATTTTAGATGATTTTGTGGGGGGATAAGATGAATCACTCTTTGAGAGCACTTATTTTAGTTGACAGGCATCTTATTTCAGAGTAGACATCAAACTGTTGGTTCGTAGAAATGGGGACAAATGAACACCATATCATGAATTATAATCAACAAATTTAATAATTTGGGTGAACAAATAGAAAGTAGGCTACATTTTGAAATACAGTCACTACAATTACTTCCCTGAGAACCCTCAATCTTTCATTTCTTAATGGTTGCCTAGAACAGGAGATTTTTCTTGCCACACAAAGTCTGGCTTTTGTTTTCTGAAGATACAGTGGTAAATATATAGTTGGCACAGGACCTATGATGAAGACAGGAATATATTGAAGGATAAAGTGTGTAAAACTTCAAAAAAATTTTAGTATTGAAAAATTATAGTCCCAGTTTCAAACATTGTCTTGATAACTGTCATGGTGGATGCTTATTTATGAGTGTGGTGCAGCACACCAAGGTCACAGGTCAAATTTTTCTGTGTCTTGAGGATCATCAAACTTAAGGACATGTAAAATACTTACAAGGCTTAAGTATTAATATTTCATTAAAAAATTAAATGAGAGGAGTCAGGAAAAAAAACCAAACCGAAGTTGAGCAGCACAGGTGATAATTACAGCAACAATGTCTTTTACATGTCTCCCCATGGAAAAGTTTATATAAAAATGACACCTTTGAGAATGAGTTTTTTCTTCTCTAGGAAAGTTAAGACAAACATACATCATTTCTACATCAATAACGAATCTTTTTATTGTACAGATTAAGGTTAGACCTGTTCCAATGATAATAATAGAGTACTGAAATGCTGCTTTACTTCAAGGTGCTAAATATTTCTGTTAAATCCAGTTCAGAATGTGTACTTGTACTAAGAAGAATATAATTTAAGGACTAATGTGTATTGTTTAGTTTATTGTTCTTAGTCAAAACAATTTTTAATTGGTAAAGGTGACAAGAATATCAGATGAAACGAAAAATAAGTGTTTAGTCTCTTTAATTAAGCCATTACAGTGTTAGTCAGCTGCAATAACAATATTTCAGTTATAAATAATCTCTTAAGGAATGATATTAAGAGAGTATTAATATGCATTCACCTAAGCGTACTCTTAGGTGAATGCTGATAGCACACAAAATTTTAATTGCCCCTTTTTAGTACTCATCACTTTCAGACTTTTTTATGTATGAAAGATACAATTTTCACTAGAGAGTGTGAAGTGAATGAAAATATAAGAGGTCCTAGACTCAGTCTGTGAGAGATGACTAGACCATAGAAGGATAGGCAGTGTATGAAACTCTTTAAGATCCTAGAAAAAGCTAAATTCTTTGAAGAAGAAGCAGGATTCTGCTCTGTAAGAAGCTGCTCTGTGCTGCTTATTGTTTTAATCAAAATAGTAAGTTTAGTTAAAACAGTAAGTTCCACATTTCAGTAGCTCTTCCTATGATCTAGAAAAATCTAATAGTTCTAGCAAGACAGAAACAAAATATAACCTAAAGTGTATCTCTCCAGCATAACAAAAGCTGACACATATTGAAGATTTTTTTGCATATGACATTTTCAGAGGAAAAGGGTTTTATAAGTTTAACTATCTTAAATATTTAACTTAAAGTAAGCAACAACATAAGTATGTAAATTATTATATTTGTCAAGCATATAAGGATAATTCTAAACAGATATTAAGCAAAGATAATGGAAACATTTTAATAGCCTATAATAATCAGAGTAAAATATTATAATTTTCTTAATGACTTCTTTTGCATTCCTATGGATATTTATTCCTCACAGAAAGCAATTCTAACTAACTCTGAATAGAAAATGAGACTGAATTTCATAGGCTTCTAACTATTATTAATTTTAATATTAATGTTCCTGAAAGATCACATATTTCATTCAAATTACTGGTGTATCTCCTACTTTTTATTTTCAATATGGGAAAGATTTTTTGCTGATACCTATTTATTTTCCTAAAAAAACTCACAACCGGAGACAGGGCTTAGTCACCCTCTTGAAAGTCTTCAGGAGAGACAAGGAATGGTAGAGTAGTAAATAGGAAGAGCATGAGATGATATTTTTGAGATGGCAGCTTAATTACAGGCTATGAATGTTTCCCAGTAGCACTTCATTTTTATCATTCTGAAATCATATCAGCATTCTTTGAATGCTCCAAGCCCTTTAATACTAAAAAAAAGTTTTTCTCTAGGTAAGTAAGTCTTTCAAGATATCATATGGCAGTCTTCTCCCCAACACAGAGATAAATTTTTAGCATTTCATTCACATGTATTTTAAAGCTTCCCTATATATGGCTGTATCAGAGGGAAGAGAAGGAATATGGTGTCAGAAACCTAGCAGGCAGTGAGAAGAATCTCCCTTCATGCTTCTTCCCCTGCTAGTCTATGAAGACATGGGTCTGATGGACAACTTTTTCACTACATCTTTTTGTTTCCCTGATATGGGTTTGGATGTTATCTTAAAGAATAAAAATGATACTACCCATAAGAACTGCCAACCTGCATCTTGTGAACTTCATGAGATTAATTAGTACTGTCCTCCCTAACATGAGGACTAACATGCATCCAGAAGCTGTGTATAATTGAAGAGCTTCAAGAACTATGCATCACCTCTCTCACAGTTAGCAGGTAAAGACAACCTCTCACTTCACTCTTTCCCCATCCAGCTTTAATATAGTCTCTGGCCTCTTCTAGAAAATTGTAAACCACCCATCTCAAACACCTTACTGTACACATCACACACATAATGATTCAGCTGTTATCTGTCATGCTGTGACCCAATACCTGATACTGTTATGGTAAGACCATTGCCAAAGTGGAGTTCAAATGCTTGCATGATTAAAGAAAGTCTTCCAGATGTTATATTTAATAGGTTCCTAGTTTTGTGAGCTTCATTACAGTTGCTGCCACCAATAGAATCTGCTTCACAATGTGGGAGGAAATCCTTGTATTTTTGAAGCTTCATTCTGCACTCTCTTGCATTTAAGAAAAAAAAAAAATCCTTTACATTAATTTATTAAACTTGGGTACCAGGTTCTAATATCAGTAAATGAAAGCCAAAACAGAAGAACAAATTTAGAGAACAGTTAAAGGATAAAAAACCAGCAGTTATATGTGACCTACAGGTTATGTTAACAACTCATATACTATGACCTTTCATTACCATGCATTAGCTGTGTGGTGCTTCTCTAAAACAATTCTTCCATGCATAAGCAAAGAGATGTAAAATTGAATTAGAATAGTGTTACTGCTTTTCTACAGCAACTAGTGAGAGCAAAATTGGAACATTATATCTACATATAGTACCTACATTTCATGAAATGCAGTTAAAACCATAGTAATGTTTTAAGGTTAATTATTCAAGAGATTAATGTGAGCTCTAGCTTATTTTACAGTAAAGATAGAGGAAGTTCAAACTATTTAATTCCCAAGAAGAGTACAGCATAATGTCATTACAGTCAACAGGTTTACGGGTAGAGAAAAGATACCTGACAATAGCTCTTTAACAAATACGAAAATGACATGAACAAGAATCAGTTATTGGAAACTGATGATTGATGTTTGATTCATTTAAACAAAGCTGAAAAATGTCAACAATGTTACTGTGCTGTTTGAAAGGCTTCTCTATGTATTTTCTATCTCTTGAAATCAAGACTGAATGCCATGATTACAGATACATTGTAGTCCAAAGTTGCAGCTTGTTTCAGACGTGACCAAAAGAAATTCAGTGGCCTCTTTCAGACAATTGAAAGCATGTTTATAAGAATACTCTTTGCATTTATAATATGTGTGGTATTTTAATACAATATTTTGTTTCATTAATGGATATTTTAGGTTCTCTTTTCAAAGCTATTAACCTTCAAACACTGAAAAAATCTGCAGTTGTTTAAGAAAAAGCCAACAGTAAAGAAGCTGAAATTATGTCTTTCAGCCCAAGGACATTTATGGGAAGTAAAGTTACTTCCTTGACTTTATTTGTAAAAACTGTCTTAAATAGTATGTCAAAGCAAATTATTATTGACACAAATGTAATCAGAAATATGTAAAAATGTTTTATTACGCAAAGATGATGGATTTGTTTTGTTTCACTTAGATTACAATCATGTTCCTAAGATTTGTCTCAGTCTACAAAACTTCTTAGATGTTTGTTTCTAAAACTCAGTAAATCAAATCATCATAGAATCATTTAGGTTGGAGAAGACCCTTAAGATCATTAACTCTAACCGTAAACCTAGCACTGCAAAGTCCGCTACCAAACCATGTTCCTCAGCACCACATCTACACATCCTTTAAACACCTCCAGGGATGGTGACTCCACAACTTCCCTGGGCAGCCTGTTCCAATGCTTGTCAACCTTTCTGGTGAATAATTTTTTCCTAATATCCAACATACCTTGAGTCCATTTCCTCTTGCCCCATCACTTGTTACTTGGGAGAACAGACCTACACACACCTCACTACAACCTTCTTTCAGGTGGTTGTAGAGACTGCTGTGATTTGTGTGTGGTCACCAGTCCTACAAAATCAATATACTTAAGTTCTTCAGGTTTCTGTTCATGATAAAAGTTAATACAGCTGAAAGTAATGTGTTCCATATTTACCATTTACACTGTGATGACTGTTTACTTGATATCAATAGATAAAATTACTTGAATGAAATAATTCATTCTGAGAACATATGCCTCGTACCAAAAAAAAAAAAAAAAACCAAACAAAAACAAAAAACCCACAAACAAACAAACAAAAAAAACCCCAGAACTACCTATATTCTTTATTTCTGCCTATGTATAAATTAATATATGATTTGCATAGACACTTAACATCTAAACAGAGGATAAAAATAAAATGCTAGTTGTGCAGAGAAGGTGTATTGAGATTAAAACTCAAAAAAGACATTATACTTTAAATGTTCACAGGCCTAACATCAGCTTTTACATCTACTTTTAGAAGTGGACTGAAATTAGTAAAATATAATCAGTATTCTCACAATCTAGTATCCTCCATCATTCTTTAACAATTTAATTAAAAGATGGGCTATGAATCTTATGTCAGCAGATTAGTGTATCACCATACACTGTGTAATAAATTAATCAGCAAAAATAAAGCACTGCAGGATAGTGTTGCAATAACCTTTCACTATATAAGCATGGACTTAGACTTAATTTTTAAACAAACAACTAACTGTTCATTTCTTGAACGTAAGGTAACTGTCATGTCACTCTTGTTTTATCATTATCATGGCAAATTAAAAAAAATTACACTCTACTAAGCGCTTAAATGGGAACTGTAGATTGAATCATCTCTCCCAATTAGGGGGTGTTCAAAAAATATGAAACACGAGTGCTCTTGGGCTTTGTATTAATACAGTGGCTTAATCACAGTTTTGGGTTATATAAGCGTAAAAAGGATATAACCTCTTGAAAAATTAATCCCAGCAGTCTAATTAATCTAAACACCACAAATTATATTCTCCCTCAGTAATATATTTTCTAGTACACATAGAAATATAAAAAATGTAATTTACAGATAGTGTCATAAACTTCTCTCTGTTACTGTACTGTTACTACCTCCAGTTTCATGAGGTGTGTTAATACTTGTTGACTATTTTGGTCATTTCTCTTTGAAAAAAAACACTTGTGAGTTGGGTTGGCATTGTATTGTAAGAACATATCCACACTGCAGGTATAAAACACCTGAACACTATTTTTGTGTGCATCAGATCTAAGCACAATGACACAAGTGGTATGAGGACAACTGAGCTAATTTGGCTTTCTGTGTGTGCCATGGGGTCTCAGTGCAGTGCTGGCCTGGAGGAGCCTCCACATCAGTCTGTTGTGTCGGGGGACTTCAAAAACACATTTGGGTATATGTCTGCTCTGCAGTCAATGCAGCAAAGTAGGAAAGCCTCATAACTTGCATGTTAAATTGATAAATCACATTTTGTACTTGTGCAAGGGCAAAAGTGAATGGTTGTATGTATTTGTTGCAATTGCATAGAAGGAGACATTTTTCCCCTGTATATAAATTTAATGGAAGAAAGATTTGTTCAGACTTACATTCCTTAGAGAACAACAGTGTTACTTTCTAGTACTTATAGTTTAATTTATGAAGAGTCATGATTTGGGAGTGCTACAAGGCATGACCTCTTTCTCCACCGTTGTGTTGGCCCTAGCCTAACTAAGCAGCTACCTGTTCATATCTGACAGGCCAGCAGATATGGCTATAGATGCAACCACAGAAAAAAATTAACATTGAGGAATTATTATTGACCATAAAAGTACATATTAATGAGATAAATATCCAAGCAAACTGTAGCATCCTGGGTAAAACAAAAGTAGGAAACAAAGAGAAAACCTCAATCAATCTGACATGCTATGCATTCTGTTGTCATTTCACCATGTAAGGAGCATCAAAGGGAATGCTGACCACCTTTTATGTGCAGCAGTCCGCCTAGCAGATGAACATAATAAACTTCATATTAGGGCATGATCTAAGTGGTGAGAGGTCAGAGGGGAATTCAGACCTTGTGTTGGGCACATGAATAGAGATAAGTCTCATCATTTAGACCTGCCACTACCTGGGGAGTGAAATTCCTGTGACTTGGCAGCTCCCCTGAAATCACTGACAATATCTGGAATGCTCTGATGTAAAAGCTAAGTAACTTATTATAGAAAAAGACCAAGTTCATGAAATATAATGTCATATTTTGAAAGAGATACAGGAAAGTTAAACAGGACATACAGGACTGTTTTGATTACTGTTTTCCTCCCTTCAGTTACCAGACTCTGATGTCATGCTAACTCTCAAGAAAACTCCTTCAGCCTGTCAGGGCTGGATTACAATCCTATAGACAGAGCTTGCACCCAAGTTTGCCTTCACAAAGATATTGATGATTGGGTTGTTACTGTACTCAGTAAGATTTCTGTTGCATATGAAATCATTTGAAGGCTCATTGTAACTTCTTCCTGGTGATCAGTCCAACCTCTTCAACCTTGTGTCTTATGCCATGGCGTTCTGCCTGACATGGACTCATATTTATCCCATGAAGATACCTTTGAATCTAAGTTTACTCAATTTTAATACATTTGTTTACATCCATGTGTGTCAAACAAATGTGTATGTCTGTCTTTTTTTTGTCAGTCAGTTGGTCAAAGTAATATCTTCTCTGAATTAATTTATTTAAATTTATGTTTTGGTTTTATATGTAACTTAGAATCATTCATTGCATGAATTTACAAATAAGAATAGTGACTGTTTAATAGACCACTTGAGTGGGCCACTCACTGCAGTGGTCATATCCCTTTTTCTCAGTGCATGAATGGCTACAGCACAATGAAAGCAGCAGATCTGTGCCTCCTGAGGATTCTAGAGGGATGAAAATTCTCACAAGTCCAGCCCTACTTGCCTTACAGTTTTGTGTCTAGAATTGCAAAAGTCAGATAGTAGTAGCTGAGGGTTAATTTTTAAGATCATAAACATATGGTTTGTCTGTTCCCAGATGAAAAGATAAATCAGAAAAAAATCATAGTTGTCTTGAAAGCCATTTAAACATCATCTTATATAAAATGTCTTCAATCATGTTTAGTTCTATGGGGAGGATCTTTCAGCTAATTATTTTTAAAATACATATCCATACAAACGTAAGTACTCAGAGCAAAGAGATTCAGCTCTGGATTAGAGAATGCTAATCAGCTCCAGGAATACAAGCAGCAAAGCTAACAAGAGATTAGCATAGAAGCTACAAAGCTAACAGGGGATTAGCTTTCAGAAGAGCTTACCAGTTTATCATTATGAACAAAAAAAAATCCAAAAAAACCAAAAACCAAACCATAAAAGAGACGAGAACAAAAATAACCATGAGGGAAAATATACAGCATAATATCACTAAGCTATAGCTGCAGTGAATATATTGCACTATATTTCTAAGCACAGGCCTGAACATACACATCACACACATACCTTACATCTGATGGGGTGCAAGCCTAAGGTAAAGCAAGGTGCTTTAAATTAATTTCAAAGCCTCATCCACATTATTCAGCAGTTGAGCTTCAAGCATGCTTCTGTCCAGAGTTAAATGGAGTCCCATAACAGGTAAAATGAGTTTGCCTTGGAAATCATGACAGTTGGGCACTGATCTTGGCTACTGGGCTGATACTACTTACATTCCCAACCCACACCCACACATGAATATGTATATATGAGAGTACGAACCTGAATGACCCTTCAGCCAAAAAAAGGGTATAATCTTTTTACCATCCAGTTAAGAGTGACTAAGGTCAAGAAGTTAGAAGGTTTGTACAAATAACAGATCATATAAATAAAATGTTAAAACAGTTATGTCCTAGGGGCCACTGGAAATTATATGAGTGCAATTAAATGTCCTGAAATGTGGAAATTGGCACACAAAAGGTATTTTGTCTGCAGAACAGTAGAACTGAATTGGTTGTTATTTTACATATAACTTTTAAGTTTTATAGATTCAAACTACCAAGCTCAGTATGTTGAACTGTACCATCTATCTGCATTGGAAGTTTGAAAAGACTGAGAAAGCTGAATTCAATTCAGAGAACTGAATTCAGTTCAGTTCACCTTAGGCTTCTAAATCATGAACAAGATTTCTCTGAAAGTTCTAGCTCTAAGTTCTCCTCAACGGGAAGGTGCAATAGCTTTTCTTTACCCCTGTTCCATAAAGTGGGTAGCAGATATCTTCCCGATAAGAAGCTTGTAACAGATTGTTCTTGTGATTATCACACATACCCAACCTAACTCTCATACTCTTACCTGCACTGATTTTCTTTCAAAATATTGCTTTGACCTGCTTTTTAAAGTTTTTACAGTAATTACATACTAGTTTTCATTCAAGAAGTAATAGGAAACTTACATAAGGTAATTGCGGTGAACTTCAGGTCCTTTCCCATCAGACAACAAACTATAGTCCCTTAGAAAGTTAAACATTGGAAGACACAACCTCCATACACTGGCAAATGAATTAGGAAAACTTCCTTTAGTAAAGCTGGGAGTATATGTAAAGCATAATAAAAAAATTATAAACATCAGAATTGCTTACAGGCTGTCACTACCATAGTGGACACATGTGAAACCTCATATGTATCCATTTCTGTTCATCTAAATCAACTAGTTTGTCCTTAACATGAGTTAACACAACTGATGTTCATTTTACTCCTAATGAAAGCCACTTACATTTTTAAACATTCAAAAATTTTAAATTTCAAAGCGTTCATCTCAGCCTTGTCTTTAGTTTGCAGAGAATGTAAGTTGAGTACCACGCTGCATCACGTTCACTAAACTTCAGCTGTGCATTTCTGATGATCTGAACTAAACTCACTTAGCAACATTCGTTCTTCACAAATATTTCAGTGAATCATATCTGTCACAGATGAATTAGCAGCATCCCAAAAGGATACTTAAATAAATCTATGTACCTAATTTTCTACTGACAGTGCCTTACAAGACCTTTTAGCCAATGCAAAGGGCAAATTCTTTACCAGCCCTATTTAGTAGGCTGTTACATTGACTTTGGACAGCTGCAAATTAAAATTATCCACACAAATTTACTTGGGATGCTAGATTAATTAAATTTTCCAATTTAATTATGCTGACATAATATCTATGACAGGTACATTGCACATTATTCCAATTTTGGGTCAGTCAGTCTCAAACCATTCATTCTTGAAGCTCCATTACTATTATGCCTGCATTAAGCTGAAGAGTGTATTTGTGATGGTGTCACACCTGAATGGTGCAGGTTAAGGAGGACATGGTAGTGTTTGCCAATCTATCTTCCCTCTGTTACAGTAGATGACTAACCTTCAAGACAAGTGTGCCTGCATATTTTACTCAGATTTCTTGCTTATTACTACTGAAACACAGAACAATATCTGCATCTTTTGAACTGCAGCACTACCTTTAAAATTTAAAAATCCAATCTTTAGGTCAAAAGAAAATATGTGGAATTTCCTGTGGAACCTGTAGAAGTCAATGTCTTGTCCTTATGGCAGTTCTGTGGGATGTAAGCAACTTAGTCTTGTAGGCTTTACTGTCAACCTGCTAAGTGTCTGGAAAACATTTTCAGGCTGATGGCAGTTAAGCCTCCAATACTGAGATCACCTGTTTCTATTTAACTGTGATGTAACTGCTACAGTTATAACCCTTTACCAAAAGTTACAGAATATGGTATCTGACAATAATAAACCAGCAGAGTTACTTAAAAGAAATCTGAAGACTTGGCTTTTTAATTCTCTTAACATATGGTAAGTGAAGAATTCAGAGTCTGTTCAGAGTTTGAAGTCCCCTATATGCTGTTGGATAGTCTTGGCTTAAATAAATCTGTTGGTACTTTGCATGCTATGCTCTATCTTCCTCCCACCTTTTTTCCTACCCCCACACCTCTCCTGAAAGGTACAGTCAATAATGCCACTCATAGTATGTTCTGGAAAAGCCTTCCACCTACCCAGTATTTGTTCTGTTCTCATATTTCTTCTTTCATTGTTAAAAAGAAAGCCCTTGCTTGTGGGGGGTTGCCTTGGAAGGACTCTCTATATAGTTTTTGTTTGAACCTTGGGATTCAGCTGGGTTCTTTGGACTGATTGACAGGCAAGATGGAAGGTGCCTAAGATCTTACTACTTTTGACAAGGTACTTTGACATATTGCTTACTCTCAGTGACTTACTGCATCACACACAGTTGGATGGCCAGATTCAGAAACAGCCTTTCTGATCTCATGCTTGCTGGTCTGTGGAATAATGTTAAATACTGACCTTAAAAACTTTACCAGATTTGAATGTTGTAATTGTTTTCTTTACACAGTGAGTACCATTCAGCCTTCAAGTTATCCTGAAGTAAAAATTCCGACCATTAAAAAGTCAAATTTATATACAAGAAGAGAAGAATATGCTTGCCTGTGTTTTCGTCTCTAGCAGCAACTCAGACAATACTCGTGTCTGCACAAAGTCAACGTTTAGATGCTAAAATGCCGGATGCAAAAAGTCCCACAATTGCAACTGACTAGCTATGCATAATACACTTGGGAATTACTTTTACTATGGTTATTATATTTCATTCTTACAGGTGATTAAGGTTCAGCAGTTATGTTGTGGTTTGTTTGGTGGGGTTTTTTTGCCATAAATGACAATGTATTTTAAGTAATTTGTGTTAGGTTATAATCTGTACATGATACTGGGTAAGTTACTTGCAACAAATGTAGCACAATTTCCTAACCCATAGACCCCTGAGATCAGGTAGCAGTTATTGAAGGACTTCTGCTTAGGAAGATTTTCTTCTTCATGTTTGTTTAGTTTTCAACTCCTGATTGATATGTCTACATCTGCTCTCTTGCAAGAGAGATTACAAGTTGATTACTTGTTTTCAGAAAACAAAGGCCATTTAGCTGGCTTAGGAAATTATAAGGGAACAGGAAAATGGCAACATTTTATAGCCTCTGCAAACATGTTCCTGATCTTTTTGTTAGGCTAATAATGAGTCACAATTGCTTGAATAGACTTTTTAATTCCGGCAGAATGATGGTCACCTATTTTGACATTTCCCAGTTACTTTTTTTTTTTTTTTTTTTTTTTCCTGTGGTAGATATTTTATCAGCTAACCACAGGGACACTTGGCCTACTCCTTTCTTAAAGGAAATTGGTTAATAAAACTTAAGAGTGAGGAGGAATTGCTATTCTGACTTTCTGTGATGCTTCGAAGTGGCACACTATGCCACCTAGTGTAACTTTACTGTCAGTAACTACACAACACTCATTAACTTCATGTCTATTACTAAGATCCAAAGCTGTAGCTGACACAGTTTGAGCTGTGCCGGGGAGTCTGCATTCTAGTGGTGTTGTACCTTGGGTTCTGGTGCTCCCCCTTGGTAATATTACACAAGGACTATTTCCACTGTTTTGTCTCCACCACCCTACAATGTCAGTCACTCACAGATGCTACTCAGAACTAGTTTCTTCTGCCAACTCAAGATCTTTTGGAGATCAACCATGAACAGCTCATGCATTCTTGTAGGACTGGTAGAAGTCATCTCAAGCTATTTCATGTTAGCACTGCTTTCAAGAGAAGTAACACATTGTTACAAGCTCAGCTATTTATCAATTGCTGCTTCATTCCTTAGAACAAATGAATAGAATTTGGGCGAAACTGAGATGCTGATGGTGCTAGAGGCCTTTACTACAGACTTTCTATACAATTTCTAGCTATGTAATCTGAATCTAGATATGGCAGACTTCTGGAAGCAAGGGTAGGCATAAGGTTTCTCTACTGGTATTTCCCTACTTGTGTTCAGTTTGAAAACCCAGTGTTCTCTTGGTATATTTTTATTTGAATGTTTAACATAAAAAATAAAAATAAAATAATAATTAAAAAAAAGGAAGTACAGCCAGTTACTTTCTAAACTTGATACTTCTTGAACTGCTGTTTCAAAATTCATCAAAATCTGTGGTGTTTTTGCATTATTGGGGAGATGATAGATGTGCATGGATTATATTCAGCTTTTAATAAGATGACAGTTTGGGTGAACAAAGGTAACTGTAAATCTAAGAAACTCGGTCTTTTGACAGTTTGTTTTGCATTAAACATGTTTTTAACAAATTGAAGCTATTAAGTAGCTTCAATGAAGTAGACCTTGAACAGCTACTTGTCTTATATCAAAATATCTGTTATTAAAGAATCACCAAATCAGGACGCTTCTAAATAGGGCTCTGCAGAGAGCAACTGAATTATACTATTAAACATTTTTATTATTGTTCTAGAAAAAAAAATGTCCTTGGACACACTGACAAAAGAGTCTTGTAACACTTAGGTCACATAGCAGGGTGAAGATATTAAAGAAAAATAATGTTTTATACATCTATAAAGAAGAATTGCAGCCCTTTGGCATGGGCAGGGGAATCCTGAAAAGGTTTTACAAGAGAAAACCAGTTCACAGTAACCTCCGTGTACTGTGATCCTTGACTGTAAATAAAGAACTGAGAACTTAATCTCTCAGAGTGATGTTTCTGACTGCAGTGTTGGAACACTACATATTCTACTGCTGTTCACATTTAACAAATTGGAGAAGGCAAAGAAAAGGACCAAAAATCACTGAGTGCTGATAAAATGCCTTAGAGGAAGAGACTTAAATTTAATCTGTTTAGCATGTCAAAAAGAAGATTGAAAGGTGATTTGACAGAACCCATAGGTATTTCCTTGAGGAGCAAATACCTGGCATTAAAGGTCTTTCTCCCTCGGCAAAGAAAGGCTTTAATAAACCATAATAACTAGAAACCAGACACAGTCAAGGTAGAAAGAGGACATGCATTTTTAAAAAGAAGGGTGTTTGTGCACTGATTCACACTGAGGGAAAGAGTCAGAGTGTAACTGTTGATCCTTGCTACAAGACCAAGTGTCTTTTTATAAAATAAGTTGTTGGAATCAACTGGATGAAACTCAATAGAAGATATCATACATAAGGTTAGAGTAAATCATTTAATGCTCCATTCTGGCCTTAAATACAAGTGTAAAATACCTTTCCCGGAAACCCTATGAATATTAAGTATCAGAACTACAAAGCTAAATGACATCTGCATTCACTAGTGTGTTTCAGGGTAGATGCTCATAATTAGTTTCATTAGTAGATGCTAATAATATGCATCTACTTCTTTGCTTTGAGTGTTGAGCTCTACAATCAGAAGTCTTAGTAGAATATTATGGCAAACAAAGCTACTTGATTCATGTAATATAATCAACTCAAACAATGGTATATAAATTGAATGAGAGTCTTGATGCAGCAAGGACAAAATCTGAGGAGCAATAGCCAAGTGTGGTAAAAATACAGTTCTGCTTCTGTATCAACATGAACAAGTCATTTGTTTCCTTCATCAAGTTAGCAGATAACCAGTAGATGAGTTTTCACCACACATGTTGTCTAGCAAAGCAATTTTTCTTACCCTTTATGCAGATCCCACCTGCTAGAGCACAAAATATTTTTTTTCAGCAGAAGAATCTAGTGCATGTAAAGGCCAAGTCCTTTCAAAAGGAAGTCCATGCAGATATTTGAGAGCCCAGGAATCCTTAAGAGATCATGAGTGACAATACTGCAATGCACACAAATCTTCTGCATCAAGAGGCTGGCTCCCACATAACCCACCATGTTATGTACTCTCCCACCACATGACAGCATGCCAAACCAATCAATGGTAATTCAGAACTATCCAAAACTTTGAATCAAAGACTATAAATTAATTCCAGTCATTTTTCCTTAGATAAAACAACTCTTGCCTGTGGTTGTCATTTACATATTAAACATAAGAATTGATCCAGTTAGTTGGGTGCTTTACCCATGTAAAACATAAGAAAATCAACATTCCTATCAAAACCTTTTTTTAGTAGGCAATAAAACCTTAACTTGGTATCTTACTTTATGCTATTCTATAATACTAGTATGGGTAGTACTAGAAAAGAATATGTAGAAAAGTTTGCCAATCATGAGAAAATTGTGGAGGATTTAATTTCAGTTTTGATTCATGCAGAATGATCTTCACCAATGAATATTAATTCTATGAATGAACAAATGCACTATATTTTTCCAAGAAAAGAACGAATGCAACAAATTAGCAAAAGTTAAAATTCATATGATGATATTTTTCTCTGTGGCCAAATCTGAAAACATAGATAGAGATAGGTCCTAAAACCTAGAAAAGGCTATTTCATGTATAGATTTGCCTGATTAAAAGTTGAAGCTTCCAGGCACATGGTAATATTTTTCTAGTGGTTGTAACAGAGTTTAAACCCTATGAAATCAACAGTAGATTTTTTGGCAGCTATTTATTGCTACTTCAAAGTAATCCCAAATTAAGAATACAACTGGTAATAGTCTGGTTAAGAACAAGACCTGTACAGAAAAAGAAAATTAAAATATTTGCAACATTAGTATCTCCAAAACAAGTCATGAATAGAAGACCTTGGTATTCCTCATTAGAATTGTACTTTACATGATGTCTGGATATGGATTAAGGTTTCTTAAATAACTTCTGAAACATTTCATTGAAATATTTGCTGTGTCTGAGTTTAAAGTACAAGTGGACAGTTTTTAGATAAATTAATTAAAAGTACACAAAAGGTTATTCTTATATCAGTATAGTGAGGTCCAGAACACCTCAATTTCAGGAGCAAGTGCAAGACTTCATCGGTAGATCCTGATGAGCAAGTCTATGACTAAAAATAAAGTGTTCATAATTAATACCTAAATTGCTTGTTTATGACTAAGCTTAAAGACTTCACAGTTCAGAAACCAATGCAGGGAATCTGCCCTTGGGAATAAGTTGAGACATTCCTTAGTGTGTTTCTAGAGGTAGTTACTATTAACTAAGGGGTTTTCTCAGTCATGTCTCAAGAGCAAATGAGTAAATCAAGCGTGTTTTGATAATTTGCATCTAAGGTACCTTCTTAATTGTATTTAGTCATAAAGCCAAGGCACTTGAACACTGTTCGAGTAATTGATCTTCAAAATGTGTCACTTATTTTCTCTCTTCTACATATTTCAAGTTGACACACATGGTATAGAAGCAGCATTCTTCTTCTACTGTTGTTCTGGGACAGTCTCACACTCCTAGAAATGTAGCGAAGGAGAAATCCCTGTGCTTCACCAAGTCAAAAGGCTACAATTATGCAGCGCCCATGTAAGCTTCACAGGCTCTGGACACAGAGAAGAAGTTTCTTGCCCTCTTTCTCTGCACACATCTGCATAATTTCTGGACACAGTATGCCCCCCTGTGAGGTAATATACACCTGTTTTGCAAGGAAACTGGCTTAGTAGCATCTTTGAAAGTACTTCCCAGTAGCAAAAGAAAGAGTTGTAGCCCTTAAATAATGATCCCAATGGTCACCTTCAGTTACCACTGAGCATGCTGAGGCACTAGCAAGATTGATCTGATCTTTTCTGAATTGTCAAGCCTTCACTATAAAGTTGTATAACCCCTGTTTCTACATTCACACCAATGCTACTGACTCAGAACTGTAAACTTCTTTGCCTGTGAAACAAAGCACATGGAGACTTATAGTTCATTGGCCTGTTGTAAGAGTCAAAATGGGAGTCAGCTGTGCTTTATTTTCTCCTCTAAACTCAATGGACTGACCTCTTTGAATGCACATTCCAAAAGGCACATGTGAAATGTAGCTGAATTAAGAAAAAAATCTCACTTCAATGAACTATCTCCAAAGACATCTAAAAGATGCAGCATTTGCTTTAGAGCAGTGTAATACTGTCCTCTTTCTGCCCAACCTTTAGCACTATATTGAATTTCCCCTTTATAGAGATATAATATAAATTATAGTTTACATTTTCAGGTAATTGTAGCCTAACAAAAATTACTCTATAATTGAGTCTTTGTATAGTTCTGCTTTATTTTATAGTTACTATGGAAGACACTGTAATTGGCTTATTACAGAAAGAAAAATATCCATCTTTCTTAGAATGATCAGTGATAGAGAAAGTAGTGGTTTTGATGGCTTACTGTTCATACAACTACTTTACTAGTTTTCTAAAATTTATCTGCTTCACCTAACTTTTATGGCAAGTTTCCATACTTTTCCAGTGACCAGTGATTCCTTCTAGAACTGAGCCCTGTCTCTTTGGTTTTGCATTTCTAGATAAGCATTAAGGCAATCAGAGGTTTCTCTGCACTTTAAGTTTTTATTTTCTCACTCATGATAGAGTGGTGCTACCAAGAAAAGGTTTCTGTATATGGGATCGTGCTTCTATCATACACAGAAATACAAACTGTGACTGTTTCCTTTCAACAACACTAGTAACACCATTTCCCAGGTATCTAATAATATCAAATAATATAAAATATATAATTTTTAATTGGGAATATAATACAACTCTACTTTAAATGGATGACTATATACTTAAAAATCAAATACTTTTTTTTTTTTTTTAAACATTCCACAGTGGTTTACCTATTCAATGTCTGATATCATGGTTTCATTAACTGTGGTGTTAAGGGTTAACCCCAGTAGGCAGCTCAGCACCACACAGCTGCTTGCTCAGATCCACAGATCCACAACCCCCTTCTGCCCCCACAGTAGGATGGGAGAGAGAATTGGAAGAGTAAAAGAGTAAAAACTCATGTGTTGAGATAGAGACATTTTAATAAGGAAAGTAAAAGCTACATACATGACAAAACCTATGGGTAATGAGAAAATGCCAAATCTAGTTTTTTCCATTTCCACAGAACTGGAAACATTAGACATGTACAAAGCATTATAAGCAGATAACTGTTCACATGAAGAACGTTGGACTTTTTCAAAACCTTTTCAACACCTTTGAAAGGACAATTAAGTTTGGGTTTGGTTGGGGTGTTTTGGTGGTTCTTTTTTGTTTTGGTTTGGTTTTGATATGTATCAGTATTGATAGGAGCTTTTAAATATGTACATTAATAGGACCAGCAGCAAAATTTCTTGTTCACCAAATAATCCATGATATTAAGCCAGAAATTTTGTTCACAGTACAATGATTTCTTAACTAGTCATGTATTCTGTAGCGGATTCATTAATTGATTAAATATTGACTGATTTCTTCTTAAAAATATCTTTACCACTTCTGAAGATGATGTATAGTGCTAAATTTTAAGCCCAAAACAGTAAGTCTTAAATATGCTTCACTTTTGTTAATATATTGCATTTCTTTTTCTTTCCCACAAAAAATACTTGCCAGAATAATAATTATTTTATTTACAGCTAACTCTGGCATTATAATTTACAGGGGGGAAAATACACTGTTTATCAATTATTTTTATTTTCCACATTAATCTTTTTTTTGAATACATGCCAGCTAATTTTCAAGGAAATTCTGCCTTATTTCTGTCTGTGCATCTCTGAACAGGGGTACGTAAGCATGTGGTATTCAGCATGCCTACAGTGAGCCTCATACCTTCTGGAACAGTCAGACAAGCTAGGCATTAACTGTAAATATATATATAAAATATATATCACATGCACCTTGAGCAAGTAAAATCATTTGTATAATACATGTGCAGCTGGTCTGACATTGGCCCTACTGTGGGTGCACTGTAAGGTTGAACTGGTTATACTCCACAGAGTGTCTATAAATCTCAGTGATCTAACAATGTAGAAAAAAATCCCATGTATCAGTGCTTCACAATCCCCCTTTGTCTCAAACTGAAACTGAATGTTCACGTGCAAATTTGAATGACAAAATCCAATGAAATCTGATTTCCGGATTCCACATCTAGTTCATTTCTCTGATATACTGATTCTTACCTCTAGTAATGCAGCTTCAGCCTTAAAAAGACATTAAAAAAAATTGGATTGCTAGAAAAATATCAGGTATATATATTGGATTGCTAGAAATATATATTGGATTGCTAGAAAAGTATCAGATGTCCTTAGTGCAATAAAGACCAATAAAGACCACCCTTAATGCCCACTTTTGGTGGGCAGGGCTGCTATAAATTTTAACATCTTTGGAGCCACAGAGCTTGAGAAAGTACTCTTTGTCTGTGCAATTGTAAACCTAAGATGGTTTCTAGGCATGATCTGCAACTTCTTTAGATTATAAAGGAAAAAAAACAGGATTCAGCAGCAGATCAGGATAAGCAGTACTGGAATTGAGGCAGAAATAGCATATCCTGGATGTAAATAATGGGCTGAAAACTGCTTGAGATCTTAGCAAAAATGCTAAATGAGGAGAAGACCTAGAGGAACTAAGCTATTGGTAATATTATTCTATCTGTCCTTCTTAGAACAGTCACAGAAGGCTTCAGCTCTTGTTCAGCCTTCATAAGATGGAAAGATTTTCTAGGTAGCAGGTCTTTTCTGCTTCATGTACAAACCCTTAAGCAACAGCTCTAAGAATGTGGAGTAAAATACAAAGGTCATGGACATTTGAGCAGATCAATATATGCAAATTAGACCTTGTTATCAGCCAAATATCTACTTACTATAATTGGTGTTCTTGGCTGCTCTCAATAAAACAAGGAAATGACTACACACAACCACCTTCCCACAAATAATTTAAAAATTAAAATTGCACACTATATTTGAAAGTTTGTAAGTGAAAGGTCTGATCTGCGCTTGGTGTGAACTGGGAAGCAGTGGAGTTATACAAGGGAAAAGTATTAATTTATTTCTGATCAAACAAGTTAAAAACAACATTTACAGCTAACTGAAGTGCAGCCTGCAAGAACTGTACCTGTATCAGCAGAAGTCTAGAATTAAGAGCTGCTGAGGATTTCTCTGAACAGGGGTTATCGCAGACACATCACCACACCTGTCAGTTTATTATATATGAGCAATGAAAGTTTCTTCATGACTCTGGAAAAATCCAATCTTGTAAATAGCTTCTCAAACAGACAGAAGCCTCAATATGAAGATATGGGGTTTGTGGAAACAGTATGGCTTAAGGAGTTCCTGCCTTGGCGAGCTGTCACAGCTTCATTCATCTGTTTGCTGGATTCCCCTGTGGACTGAGGACAGCTTAAAGCATAAACATACCCAGAGAAAAAGGACGGGAGGAAGAGAGGCCAGTATTTAAAGAGAGTATGTTGGTCCAGCTTGTACATGGCTACACAATCATTTGGTTTTTCACAGATGACAACCTGGCAAGTTGCAAGAGCAGTAACAAGAGCAGGCATGTGAGGGACTGGAGGGTAACAGGAGCTCCCGAAATCAACATTTCCAACCTAAGTCCTTCATCTAAAAATGAAAGCATTGCCTTCATATCGCAAGGCATGAATGACAAAATGAAAGTCTTCCTACCACTTAGAATAAGGAAACAGGGGAAAGATAAACAAAATTCCATTAACAGCATTTGATTTTAAAGTTAACAAAAATAAAAATAACTTCATCTTATCAGTCAAAATCAGCCATGCTCCACTTACCAGACAGACGATTCAAAGTTAATAAAGGAAATGCTTTATTTACCTGAATGTGTAATGAATCCATAGTATAATATACATATCTTTTCATAAATGTATGGATTCTATAGTTCCGAATTCACCATTAAGATCTTCCACAGTTATGTAAGAGAAAATTGAAATAATGCATTGGCATTTTGATGCTTCAGGACACGTGTAAACAGTAACTGAGGGGAATTGAAAAGAGACTTCTAAAAATAGGTCACTGCATTGTTTTTCCATTTCTTCTCTGATTCACAGTGATCATTGTCAGGCAGAATATATTGGATTAGAATGATCAATATTCTCATCTACAGTGTAGCTGTGATTTCTACTGAACAGAAACTGACTTGTCTGATTTTGTTATGGGTACAACACTGTTAATAACTAATGGTGATTTTCCTAGTCTAAGTGATAAAAGACCAAGCATTATAGCAGTTAGGCATAGAAACATATATCTAGTGTTACATAACACTTTACATGCTGTGGTATGCAATTTGAAAATGTTTTGGTTGTCTTTATGGGCTGAAGTTGGGGCTAAGTTAATCTCCAGCTGAAGCTGGTGTGAGTCTTTTCAATGAATTAAGCATGAGCTTAACCCTGCTTTAAGCCAACTCATAGATTTTATACAATTATTTTGTATATGGCTTCCTCTATGACTTATTTTGGTTGGAACAGATATGGATCTATTTATCTCTAAAGTACATCTAAAGGGACTATTTAAATGTGCATGACAATCTGTGCAAGTCAGACTGCCGCCCATTTAGGATCATAATTAAGCAGAGGAAAACAGATACTGTAATGATTGGAGAAAAAGTCTGCATAATGCTGTTTTCCTATAGAACACTGCTATGATTTCTACCACCAATGTTATGAGCTACTTGTCTTCAAAGAAGCCTAGTAACTCTGAGTTACTACTTTACGGAAGTGTGTTTAAAATCTGACATAAGCCAAAAAGGGCCAGGCAATTTGTAAAACATACATTTTTTTGGAAAGTAGTAAAACTAAATTAGGGAGATACATGTGTGTGAACAAAAAATCAGAATTTGGAGGAAAATTCGTTAAACAATAAAGGATACATACAAACTAAAACATTCTAAACAATAAGCAAATAATCAAGTCTGAATTTCAGTGCAAGATATCTTGAATGTACTGTCAGACAATATCACTTGGTCAAAGACTAAAGCAAATTGTGTGTGATCTTTAATGAATTGCAGTGTAGGCACTGAGCTTCTCTACCAGATGAAGGGCCTAAAGCAACTCAAAAGAAATCTTATGGGCTTAGGGACTAACAAATGTTTCAGATGGTAGTTTGCAGTCATGTGTAGTTAGTTACATGCCAGCATATGGACATAAAAACTCATGTGTATGCAACGATATGTGGGTATGTTATGTCAGCAAATTAACTGCATTTTTCATGTCTGCTACTGAAATTTCCTGCAAGAATAACAAAGATAGGTAAAAAACCCACAACACTGTCTATGCAGACAACTTACAGGCAGAAAAAGCTTTACCTTTTATGGTATCTGAGATGTGAAACATAAAAAATAAAAATAGTTTGAGAGAGATTTTGTTGGATTTCTTTAACTTTTTTTTTTCCCCTATGTGCACTGAACTAGAATTTCAGGACTGCTAAGTGATGTCATTTTCCTTAATAAAATTAGCTGTAGGGTCTTTGAAATTTTATGGCTTGTACTTCTGCAGCATAAGAAATCAAAACTATGCAGTATTCCCAGTCCTTGTCAGGAGTTCCCAGAGGAAGGAATTAGTTTTTGCTAAACCACAAGAGTGCTTAGGTCATGGCAAGAAAGACACAGGGAGCATCAAACCAAGGTTTGTTTCTGAAAACGCTAAGACTCATTTGATGTTTCATACTTTGAAGAGATGCCTAGCTTTGCTGAAGACTGCAGCTGCAAAGAAGGATGACAACTTGTTCAGAGGTGCTTTGAACAGAACTTTAGCACTAATTACAGCAAAGGCCAGACAGAGACCCAGGCACTAACATTTCTGCTAAAGAGGCACAGCAGGAACTAAGGATGAGCTAGTTTTGAAATAAAACTGCTTGCTAGAGCAAAGAATTTAGTCCTCATTAAGTAGTTTCTGTTGTTCTTTTTGTTAGGATTTTGGCTTTGTTTTTACTGTACTGATGGCTTGAATGCCTTTCAATGCTTCTGCAATAATTTCAAGCAATATATCTTGAAAATTATTGCAAAGGACAAAAGAACAAAGTCTGTAACTAGAGTTTTAATACATATAAGCTGTACAGTCAATTCAGATTAATTTTTCCTTTTCCAATTTCTGTTGATTTTTGCTTGGAGTGTTTGAATAATCAGTATAATTTTTCAAGAAAAAATCTGCCTGAGATACAAGAATGAAGTCTGTCAAAATGAAGGTGACAAAGAAGAACTCCCTTGCATAATTGATTTGGACATTTAAAACGCTGAGAATTCATGGAGGAGACAAGAATTATGTAGGAAAAAAAGGCTTAAAAAAATGAGAATTAGTTAATTCAGTAATTAGGAATTAGAAGGGGCCTCTTCAGGCTAGTCCTGAGATATCACAGCTCAGTATAGCATGCAATTCTTTTCTTTGGCTAACTGTGCTACCTGTAACAGAAATTTTATTGGCTCCTAATACTTCATTTGGTAGCCTCATTTGTTGAGACCATCACTACTGTAGCACTTAAAACTTCTAAATGAATTTTGTTACAACCTGTTTAAACCCCTCCTTCTCCACTAGTGTCATCATTTAGTTCAAACAGTTCTCCCTCACAATATATATCCCTTCCCCTGATTTATTTATGGTCAGAAATCTTATCCCCTTCATTGAACCAAATAGTCTTCCAGTTCTCTCCCCTCACCTTGCTACTGGAAATGCCATTCCAATGAATCATGTGGCCTCTCTTCTTCCCTCTTTCAGCATAGCCATATGCCAGAAGTAGTTTGGGCATCCCATCCTTCCCCAGTACATCAAGCTCACCGATGTAGCATTCACCTACTTCTACTCTGAAGTTATTTCTCTCTAATGAGATAGAGAACAAAGCAGGAATTACTATAGTGTAAGAGATACCTTGCATGTTGCACCACTGACTTCCATCTATTCTTTGAGCACATTCAGGACATTATCTATATTTTCTGAACTGACACCATTTTCCTTCTTAGTGACACCTACAAGTTTCATCAGGAATCTTCCAACTTTTTTTTTTGTGAGGATTGTTTAAAAAACAAAGTAAAACTGTCCACTGAGGTCTTTTTTTTTAGCTACGTGCATAGAAAGTCACATGGTACATGCTGACCTACTAAAAATGGTCAGACATTTGATTTGTTCATTACTGTGGTGGATTTTTTTCAGTGATTTTCCCAGTAAAAGTTTATTGGTTCTTCAGAATATCAGTGCATTAAACTCTTAGAGAATGATTTTGACTTGAATTGGCAATAGAATTTTCTCTATCCTCATTTCTAATAGTCTAGTTTTTCAATTTATTCACCATTTTCCCTTGTTAGGAAAAACTGATATGAAGGTTTTACATTTGTCTTTTGGACTGTCTCAATATCATCCAAACTGCTAATGACAACTATTTCCTTATTCTGCTTTTATTTTGGTAATTGTTTTTTTTTGTATGTAGAGTGTTTAATATTTACTACTGGTTTAATACTGTAAGATCAAATTCAGTCCTGTTTTAGGATATATTTATTTTATCCCTGCAGTTCTTGATCTGTAACATTCACCTTTTTAAAATTTTTTTGTCACACTTTTTCTAAATTCACCCTTTAATCCTAATATGTCGTGTTAAATGGTTTTGAATCTGTTTAAATTTCTGATAACATTTTTACTTTGCTTAGAAATCACATTCCTTTGATTTTGAGAAATTTTGAACCTCTCTTAATTCAAGTCTTTTAAGATCTTAGTTCAGATACTTTTACAACCAGTTCTCTTCAATGATCAAATTGAGCTTCTGACATTCAAAAATCTATCATAGAACCTTATATTTTATTTAACAGAAATAAAGGTATGATCATTGATAACAATTTTCCCCACCCCTGTCTCACCCTCATGACCACCACTGTGATCACATTTTAATGTCTTTCTGGAATCACAGTCTGTTAGTGATTAGCTGATGAAAAATTTTGTCAGCTATGAGATTCCAGAATATACAGACCTGTAACTTTACCTTCAATACTGACATAATCTTCTGTAGTTATTCTTTTGATATCTGATCCAAGGACTCTATTACAGTTCTATCCCAATACAATATGGTTTATTAACCTTCCCAAAAATAAATTTTGTCTTGAAGCAGATTTTAGTTTATTCTTGGCTATCTCTTCTTTTTCCTTTGCATCTGATACAGAACCACATGCTGTGCTATTCATCATCTTTACTTTTATATCTGTCCTTCCTGAATGATTTGTGCCTGTCAGTAGCTGTGCTCTGCCATGATTGCGATGTTATTAACTGCTTTTGGGTTCTACACTAGTAATTCTGGGAGCACTATTTGATATCTGGGATCCTGAGCTGAGCACAAGCTTTTTTGTCTACTGCGTACTGTTGTTGTCCCATCCAAACCTTTCACTATTTGCATTACTTACCTGCAGTTCTCACCTGTAACTATATATTTTTCTGATATCTCATACTGTTTTACTTACTGCCATACACTCATTTATCAGTGTTTCTCTGTATGTTTTACAGTCATATGTAAAGCAACATATATACATTTCAAAATTCTTCATTTCTTAAAGCTTTTCTTGACAGTTCAGATCAATCTCAGCCTAAGCAATGTTATTTCCCTAGACTGCAAAGTAAGTAACCCCTTCTCTATTTACACTTCCGAGCACTCAAGCTTTCTTCAAACTTCCTTGAAGATTTATTAACATTTGAGTCATTTGTTCATCTGCCTTGTTGTGTTTCCCTTTCCTCCCACAGGTCAAAAAAAAAAAAAAAAAAAAATTGCTGAAGAAAAAAGTTTCCACTGTTTTAACTTCCTTACCTGCCCCAAAGGACTCTTCCATCTGTTCAAGTAAGTTCTAATATGCATTCTTTTCTAAAATTTGCTAGACGATCTTCTGCACATTGAAATGTATCCTTTTTAGCCTCAGGTGCATATCTTACAACAAAAATTCTGGTGCTATATTTTATATCTGGTTTTGGCATTCAAGCTGGTGACAAACAGACCTGTCTTTGGCAGGAGTCTAGAAATGTCTCTCCCTTCTCCACTGTAATCAAAGAGAGGAAGTTTCTCTTAAGCTCTGAGTTGATGCCTCACAATGCAAAGCCTTCCACTGAGAGAAACACAGCAAAACTAGTCCCTAGTGGAATGAGGTGTGCTTTTTTCTCTCACTAGGCACAAGTCCTATTCATATTCCCTCTTTCAGCTTTCAAACTCATCTCATGACAAGAGACTAAAGGTTATTAAACACAGTGAGAAACTTTGTTATATTTTCAGTAAGAGATCAAATCTATATAATCTGTAGTGCTTCTAGTTTAGTGTTTTCCTGCAAACATACTTCACTTTACAGTGTTTTCTCTTCCAGTTTCTTTCAATGTTCTTTTGTTGTATGAGCGTCTGACTATATAATTTGTGTCTCTATTTTCTTCTTTATTCAGTATACTTCTTACATGCCTTCTTATTCATCTCTTATCTAAAGTAACTCATGATATGAAATAAATTCTGAAAGAAAATTTAAAAGCCCTTACATTTCTTTTTAACACTCATGTTAGTCACAGGATGAAAGCAAAACTGATGAAAGCATCTAACAAATATAAATTTTTCACTACATCCTTTTTTTTCTTTTTCTTACAGATTTATCTAGCTTTTACTAATTTGCAGTAACTAATGTCATTCTAAAATAGTCAATTCCTAAACAGATCAAGTACTTCCATCATACACAGGAGTGATGCAGATTTCTCATGTGATAATTACAGGACTGAAACTTCCTAGTTTTCTCCTTTTGCTTGCTGCTAGAAAAAAACCACAACCCAACCCAAACAAACAAACAAAAAAAGCCAACAAATAACAACAGCAACAAAAAAAAAATCTCTTTCACACTCGAAGACATGCAAGATTTCAAGAAAATATATACATAAAACACAGAGGCAAATAGTTAAACAGTAATTCATCAATGCACAGCATATCAAGCAGAGAGCTTCAATCTTTGCATTACATGGGAAGAAGAGAGATCTGTAACTGAAGTCAACACAGAGGACAGAACTCAGTAGCTCAAGAGACATAAATTTCTCTCCTGACTTTTTCCCGCAATGCGCTTTCTTAAAGTGATTATAATGAGGAGTTACTTTAGCACCAAATATGCAAATAAAATATTTTTTTCTCTAAGAAGTTACAGAACCATTACTGAAGTTCATGTCAGATATTATCTTTGATAGGGTATTAAAGTCTTGTTTGTGAAACTAACCAGATTTATACGATCTAAGAATTTGTCCCTGAAACTGCAAACTTATCCCACCTAAACTCTGCTTCCGTTCTGACCACCATCCTCTGCATCATGTGTTTTGACATGACAATTTTTGTCTAAAGGGACAGAGTCAGAATATTTTCTTGCCATTCTTACTCCAAACTGGAAGGTATAGAAACTTGATTTAAGCCAAAGCATTCAGCTGTTCCCATTGTTAAGTACTTACATGTTACTTCCCCAATTAAAGCAAAGCTAAAGACAAATTTTAAAACAAACAAACACATTAAGCCAGACTACTTCAGGCAATGTTTCTAAATTTTAGCAGGGGAACAAGATTTTAAAGATTCTTGGAAAAATAACAAGTGGTTTCTCAGTGCAACAATTGCAAGTGATGCCTTTTAAACCTAAGGCTTGATTTAGGAGCTTAAATTTCAACACAGAGCCTGAAGCAAGTCAGTGCTGTGGGATGGGATATAGCTACCCAGCAAGCTGAGCAGGAAGCCACTGAGTTAATAGGAAATACTAGATACAAGAGCTGTTCTTCAAATTTCCTTGGGTGTCTTATTTCAGAGCACTAAGATGACCTTCTATCCACCACCCTAAGTAATCACCCAAAAAAAAGAGATTTCCTTATGCTTCCTCCTCCTCTCCTCCACAGATTGGACCAGGATATTGTTATTCCTTTTCACCTCCATTTCACCAGTGCCTGCGTCACTGGAGAGGCTTTTGCTGCCCCTCCTAACAGTCCCTGGGAAGATGAAGTCTTAGCTTTCATCTGCTGTAGGGACCAAAGTCACTTGGAGTGCTCTAGATGCCAGATGAAAGACTCTTTCGGGGAGCAGAAAGGAAAAAAAACCATGTTGGCTTTCAAGTTCTCACCACCTTTTCTGAGCTCTTTTTCACCTGGAGCAATGTGCTTGTTTTTGCACCCATTAGGAGCTGTCAGTGGCTGTGAACTTTTGCCTCCAGCCTCAGGTGAGTGAGTCACTAGGCATCTGCTGCTGATGGTATGCTGATGAGCATGATGCTCTATTCACTGGCTTCTGTCTCCTTATCTCGGTGTCTAATGGCTCCAACTTGTTTTTTTCTTGCCGCGATCTCTTTACTGGCTTCAACCTATTGTTTCGTTCAGTCTGTCCCTCACTCTCTGCTGTCTCCCTCGCAGTTTGTTTTAGGCTGTTTTGGTTTTCTGATCTAGGTTTCTTGGAAGATGTAGGTACAGTGATATTCATGGCCTTTTAACAAAGATGCAGTTAACCCATGACAGTTCTTCTACCCTTCCTTCAGTGCTTCCATACCCAGACTTTCCGATTTTGATCTCAGCCTTTCTCTGTCATCTTTTCTTGTGTAGAGGGAACAGACACTTGAGATTTTTTATTATGCTATTCAAAAAGTTAATTATTTAAAAGCAGCACAACTTGGTTGAATTTTAAAAGCTTATTTGATAAAATTTTGGGATGTACCAACACATCAAATGTTTACACTAAACGTTTAGTTTAGAAAATTTGATTCTCAGCATATTCCTGTGAATAGAACTCCTTTTCATCCCCCAAGGGCTGAAGGATAGATCTGATATTCTTCAGTTTTTTAGTGAAACTGATATTATTTTGGGGTTTTGATAGTTTTCTGTGTCTGTTGATGCATTAGAGTCCAATTTGCAGGGTGGAACTTTAACAAGATCAGCTCTCAGTGTAAACCACAAAACTATACCAAATTCCCCCTAACTCCTGACTTACATTATCATAGTCTTACACATTTAGAAATAAGAGAGAGGTTCCAAGACTGCAGAACTCATTTGCAACGTGAGCACCAGAGAGGATACCTTTTTTGTGTGTCTCTGAACTTGCCAGTACAACCAAATACTATCAAAAAAGAACAGCATCAATAGCAACAAACAAGGGAAAAACAGTGAGACATATCTTCACATACTTTTTTATTGTTGTTCTTAATGTTAAGATCGAGCTGCTTTACCAAATTCCACTCCTTGAACAGAGAGATTGCTATGTTAACTCTATATTGCATTTTTTTACAAATAGGTTTGAAAGATTATTATTTTGAATATATAGATTTTTTTGCATAAGCTATATAATCCTCAAAAGTTATTATAATATCAATATCTATGAGAATAATGCAGCTCTGCAGAAATAATATAAACTGGAGGCATGCTTATCACTTTAAGAAGGATTCAAAAGTGATCTTGGGTGATTTAAGATTTGATGCACTGTCTCTCAGACGTCCATAATGTCATCATCTTTGCCCACATAGCCTTCCATAATAAGTAGTTTATCCAAAAGCAATTTGGTTTTTTTTCTGAATGTGAGGAATTTCAGTTGTCTTAAAGGCTTTGATTCCATGTTCAACCATTCAGTTCAGCTGGTTACAAATGACTGCCTATCATGTTAAGACTGCAATTACAGATAGCTTGGCAAGTACAATCCACTAGTGCCATAATTCAGCTTTAGAAGTGTTGGGTTTTTTTCCTAACATGAGGGAATGTTTAAGGAAAATGGTCTGATACATTTCTTAAACAAGAGTAACTGTTTCAGTACAATACCAAGAATTGTTGTTATGGACCAGATCCTGAACACACTCATGCAAATACTGTTTTAGATGTCTGACTAAGGTGAATCTTTTCTCTATGAGCTCACGGGATGAGATCCTATGGTAATTTTCAATTAAATTTATGACTACACCTAAATACTTACAGGATGTTAGGTGTCTTCAACATATACTGTTCTTGGGGGAATCAGTCATTACTGTGGTTCAACAGGAGATGCTAAGTAGATAAAGAAAACATTTTTGGATTGATGTCTCTACCAGACTTTTTCCAAATGACTCTGGACATTTGCATAAATGGGTAGAACTGTTATATTTCTGTTTCAGTATGTAAAATGCTTCCAGGAAGCATCAGGCATATTGAGATTGCCTTGCACAGATGGTCTGTTCATGCACAGTAATTGGAAACTTTTGGTATATGTCAGACTTACTGTGCATACAATCATAAGGAAATAAAACCTAGAAGTAACCTGGGAGATCATCTAGCCTAGCATCCTCTCTAAAGGAGGATCTATCTCCTGACAGGTGCTTGTTTAACTTGTCACAAAGTATTTTCAGTGATGAAAGTTCTTCCAATCTCCCTAAGCCACCCATTCCAGTGCTTTGCAGTTCTTACACATAAGAAAACATAGCCAGTGTCTGACTGGAAACCTTCTGCTACCATTTAAGGTCATTCCTTTTCATCCTGTGTACCACAGATGCAGAGAACAGTTCATTCTCTCCCCTGTGGTAGCCTTTAAATGCCAGAAAATGCTTTAACCCCTTCTCAGTTTTGCAGTTACATATCACCAGAGCTTTTTAGTAGTGTAGTCAGATGCAGGGTTTCAGGCTGTCAGTCTCACTGCACATGTGCAGCACATCAGTATTTCATCCACTCTGCTAAACATTTCTGGGTCTGCTATACCTCAGACCAGGTACTCTCCTGCAATGCCAGTCAGTGCGAGAGCTCTGAAGAGTATCCCCTGTATGGTGTATGTGCCCTCAGACTGAGCCACACATGGTCAATGTGCAGGATTTCCTAGACGCACAGAAGCTACTTGAGGACAAAGAGCAGATATACATCTGGAAATCCCAAATGCAGTCTTCAGGGTCATCCAAAGCAAACCTACATAGGAAAAACTGCTTGGGACAGCCCAGATGTGTGGCAGTTCTGTCAATGCGGTAACAGGCTAATGATGTTTTGTTAATTTCTAGTAGTTTAAACAAGCAGACATAAGTCAATAAACCACAACAGTAAACTTTCTGTTGGTAATCAACTGTCACATTTGCAGTACTCCACTATCAGCAACAAATTTGGAATCAATGTATTACAGAGGGCATTCACAACTAAATGGAGAGCAATGGTTTAAATAAATAAAAAACAAACCACCAACAAAAAAAATCGGGGAGAAAGTTTCTTTTCAGGATTTTTTTTGGTTTTTTTAACAATAAACATATATATGTGGAAAACATTTGAGAGGAAATGATTTTCCATTTCAGCAGGGAAAGTATATTTGGAACTATGGAAAGCATATGGAAGTGGAGCATATGGAAATGAAGCTTCCCAAGTAGACAGCTGAAAATGGCACATTCAGAGAGCAGCAGAGATCTATAGGGGATGAATAGCTGCCAGTCTCTTAGGAATGTTTCAGGACTATCACTGGAGTCCCTAAAAGTCCTGTCGGCATTTGCTGAAAGTATGGAATATGAAAGAAACAAAATACCAGGAAAGAGAAAGCATTCCAAACAACTTATTTCATTGAAATCAAATTTCTCTACCTAAAATTCACCATTCTCCTATATTAAGGATATAATAAAAAAGCAGAAATGTGGTGTGTTCTCTGCAATCAGTGAGCTGTATCACTGTTAAACGTGTGTCTATCACTAAAATTATGCAATGAGATATAAAACAGTTACCTAATGTTCCTGGCTAAGTACAACACAAAGGAGGATCTAGACATAGAAATCCATTTCATACTTAGCAAATGTATGCTGGGAGAAAAAAATCACTTTGAAATGACAAGTGAGACATTGCAGTTTCTTGGCTAATCCTCCTTACTATTCTTCTACAAACATTCCCTCCTCCAGTCCTTCCCTATACAGTTCTCAGTGCCTTCAGTGTTACAAGGTTGTTAATAGTCTTTTTTTACAAATCTCCATCTTGGGACTCATTTTGGCATAACATTTAGCATTTATTAATTCTTTCTCAGTCCTTCCAAATTAAACTAAATAAAACTTATCAATATAACTCATCTAATATTCAGTGCAATATGATGTGACATAATCTGTCTGTCTTCTGAATTCAGGACAATCTGTTCCTCGCTGAACAATGTCTTTA
Source organism: Megaceryle torquata (assembly GCA_024611175.1). Taxonomy (NCBI): domain Eukaryota; kingdom Metazoa; phylum Chordata; class Aves; order Coraciiformes; family Cerylidae; genus Megaceryle; species Megaceryle torquata. The sequence continues at coordinate 70,351 of JANIJG010000501.1, read as the reverse complement.
TTTATATCTATACAGTAGAAGTGAAGATAGTGAGGGTCATCTCTGGGTTTTATTTGTTACTAGGGTAAAGTTGGGTATACCAGAGTATTTGGTAAAGTTGGAGGATACAGTTGTAAACATCTGGTTTGTATCACTTGGACAGGTTCTGTGATCAGAGGGTGTGTGATTCTGGTAGGAGAGTCCTGCAGCTGTGAGTTCTGTGGCAGTATAGTACTGCCCCACCTTTTGCAGGGGAGGAAACCATTACTTTATCACACACAATGACAACAGTGTCTTCTAACTCAAGTGGAGAAGGTCCTAGCCATATAGGTCTGAAAGCAAAGGCTGGGATACCCCTCTTCACATCACTTTAAGCATCAACTGTTATTGGAGTCCTTCAGAATAGTGGTGGGCCCCAATTCCATCTATTATCTAGCATTTCCTCAAACATGCAACAATTACAGCTCCAATCAATAATTCATTGAGTGGCTGCAGATGAAAGATGGAAGGGGGAAAAGGAAGCCAAACTCTGGGAACAACAAGGAACTGAGTGTCTACAAATGAGTCTGGTGAGGGAATTTCTGCTTGGCACGGGAAGAGAGTTTGATCATTGTTCCTGCACAGTGAAGAGATTTTCAAGAAGTCAAATGATGTTCATGGATTTTATAGCACAATAGTCCTATGTGGTTCTTCCTACAAAGAGATGGAAGTCCTTGAAGGAAAGAATTATAGAACATTTTTTCTCCCTCATTTGCTGATTTACAATACAAAAAAAAAAGCCCTCAAAATTTTAACTCCTTTTCACTATTTAAACACTACTGCCTCTCACCTAGTTCTTAGCACAGCACAGGTAATATATTTCTACATCACTCCTTGGTATTCAGGAAGATAAATAATGAAGCCTTTCCTTTCAAGGACTGTGTTTTTAAACAAACATATCTTTTAAATCCAAAGCTAACTGTTCTAGCAAGAACAGAATTATGAACATGGACTCAAATCCTATCCTTTGTGAAGTCATTCACATCAGTGGGATTTGCATACATTTAGCAAAAGATAATTATGTCTGCAGTTTTCTTATGTCTGTCCAGCGCATCTACGTCATCACCCTGAGTTAGAGCCTAGCAGGATACAAAGGAGATCAAATACTAACGTTGTGGCACACTTAATGGGAAGTTGGATGTTCAAATAATATTCTTGGGATAGACTTTTGGCACATAGTTTCTCCACATCTTTGAAGTTCTTGCTCTTCACTATATTGTTTTAAGCATAACTGTTAAGACTGTATTCTGTATTACACCAAAATATCTGTTCTGTAGACCCATACACAAATTCTATTGTGGTCTTCATCACTAACACTCAATTTTACTTAATTGCTGCTGATAAGTATTAGAAGTCCTAAATATCTATGGGAGGGAAACTGTAGTAAGTTATTTAACTGAAACCAAAATCTTTAATTTCTTTTAAGTTCTTATGACTTCAGATTTGCTAACACAAATGTAACGGTCTTCCTTGAGGTGTCTCTCTAAACCAGAAATTACTCATCAGAAGATCATCCAGTCTGTCAGATTAAGTTACAGAAGAAACAATCAATAGACTTTTTAAAGTCCCTTATTTGACAAATTCCATAAAGCCTCAGAACACAAAGTGTTCTGTCTCGGAACATGAACATTTTCTTTTGAATTAGGGAAAGTATTTTGCATCCATATTTATAGGAAATAAAAAAGCTTACTGTTGTTATGTACCCAGTGTCTCAATTTAGACTTTTGCAGTGTCTTAATTTCCTCTCTTATTAAATAGATGCTGCAAAGAGAAAGTTGTCTGAGGAAAAATTCAGTGTGGAAAAGAGTTTTAAGCCTTGTGTCTAACATTTTAGCTTGATTCATAAAGTTTATTAGAAGGAAAAATATAGGAAGTGGGACAGGGATGATCTACGTAACTAATACAAGCAAATATATGTGTATTAAGATGCATCTCTAGATCCACATCTTATTTCAGTCAAATTGAACAACTTTGTACTGTATAAAAATGACACCTTGATAAAAGCACATTACAGTGCTTTATAACTTGTCTGCTCTTCCTACCTTCACATCTTAACACCCGTTTGATATGTGCTTCTTTTCTAGAATATTAGAACTATTAGAAACTACTCCAAGAGGTGCAGGACAATCTTGGCACAATATATTCAGTTATGTCAAATTTTGCCAAAATCTTATGCTGAAAGACATGCATAATAGCATAAAAATCATTAATTAGTAGTTTTATGTATACCTTCATTCCCATGAATACTCAAAGAAAATTGATTCAATAAGCAAAGGCCTTCAACAACAAATATTAGAGTTCAAGTACTCCTCTGAAAGCCATGCTTCCCCTGTTTCACTTAAATATATTTGACATGAGAATAATATTTGATCGTTGCAGAGGCAAAACAGAAAACTTATTTTTGTACAAGTTATCTATAATTTTTAACCAGACAAACACATCAAGCATATACTTTCCAGAACCCTCCTGTCACAAAGCAGCTCACAATCCCCAACCAGCCAGTCTGAAGGCAGCTGACAGAGCTCTGGAAACAACTGCCCACAGAAGCCATTACTTGGGGATTAAAAGGTGAATGCAAGCTGCCAGAAGGGCCAGAGAAAGAGATGGGGTGAGAGAAAGTTAAAATTAAACCCATGCAGAGAAGCACCTACCCAGAGGAATGAAACGGCCACAGCAGTAGGCCATGGACACACACTAGGCCCCAAGCAGCTCCCCACAGGCAGCACTGGGACAGAGGACACTGGCAGAGCTTCTCCCAGGGCAGAGCCCTACACCAACCTGACTGGCTGACCAAAGCTTGTCTTTTAAATTGTTACTTCAACTAGGGGAAGAAAGGCAACTTCAGGATTGAAGGAGTTTGTGTAAGTATTAAGAAAATGTTCGAACCTTTCTCATGTGACCCACCAAGGCTGCTGGGACCTCAGCCTCAAAATCCCATTAGGCTTAGTGTTGGAGTTCAGAAAGCCACAAAGCCTCCAGCTCCAGGGACACTGGGGCTGCTAAGGGCAGGCCAAGGGGAGCATGGCACTGCACCAGCACTTCTCCCTCCCCACTGCTCTCATCTGGCCTACCCATGCTGCTGGGACCTCAACCTCAAAATCCCATTACTGTTAAGGTTAGAGTTCAGAGAATAACAAAGACCAAAGCTCCAGGGACACATGCTGCTGATCATATTGATTAGCAAAATGAGTTATTTCATTATAGTATCACCAAACAGCAGGATTCTTCAAACCTAGGGTAGCATCATGCCTTTGTTTCAGGTTTTCCTTTGTGTCTGTCACTCATCAGATTGCAGCACCTTTAGCTAGAGATGTATCTCAGCAGTTCTTTAAATCCAATTTAAAGTCTGCAAGGACTGCAGGCTAACAGAGCTAGGTGTAAACAAGTCTTTCATCCTAGAATTTTCTGAAAGCCTCCAGTCCTCTAAAGGCCTTCTTTCATCCTTCCTTCGTCTGCTCTTGGTCTCTACTCTCTCATTTTACACTTGAAGTATTAGGGAATACCCCAAGACTTTGTTAGTTTTTACATTTCTAAAATCACCAATCCTATAACATTATTCCTGAACTTAAACTCTTCTGTTTCTTTATTTCATATGTCCTAAAGATTTTCATACATAACTTTAGCCTTACAAGATTATTGCCTTCCTTTCCAAGCCTCAGTTCCTAACAAAACCTTCACCTATTCCCCTTTCATTTTTGAACTTTTCTTTTGGAGTGGCTATTATTCTCAGAGTTATTTCCTAAAGTTATCAGTAAGTCTTTTGTCTAGAAGAGTAAGTGAAAAATCAACAAAAAACCATGGAGTCAAGTTTTCACACTGCCACCCTCTAATAAAATAACAGTTATTGCTTGTTTGAGAGATTAAAAAGTCTCAGTAAAGGTAAGAAAAAAGAGAAAGTGCTATAGAAAATATAAAGCTCCAAGGGTGTTAAGACATGGGTATTGGTATGATGCAAAAGGAACATTTGTAAACTTTAACTTTTGGTGATTTAGTTAATATGTTCTTCTTAATGAACAGAATTTATTAGTTCTTGTGTCTAAGTAGTATTAGAAGGTCAGGTATCTTATTAATTAAGCACTTAGAATTCAAAGCATAGATAATATTCAGTGATTTTTGAAAGTTAAAGAAAGAACATTAGCTATTACTAGTTCCACCTGTCAAATCTTCTTTGCTTTGATATTAGGAGGAGGGAAATATCCTGAATGTTTTATGAAGCATGCCACAGAAATCAGTAATGAATTTCTTTCCTGCTATATGCTGTTTGAACCATATAGAATGGGTCAAACAGGTAGGGGGGAAAAAAAGTCTCTATACATTTTCAGACAGTTTTCAATATTCTGTTACTCTTTCTATGTTAATGTCTTAATCGTGAGAAAAAACTCCAGAAGAGCTAGAGTCGCTCTATGGGATGATTTCTGTAGAATCTGGAGATAGGCCTGGAAAGTTGGGGGTTTTTTTTATTATTTGATGTTAAGGATTAGTGTAATATGTAATATAAAACAATAACAAAAAGGTTTTTATAACACTAGTTCTTCTCCCCCCATATTCCAGAGTTTCCAATCTGATGCCTCTACAGTTATGTAGTATGATTCAGTGTTGATCACAGAACCAAGGGTATACTGTGATTAATACTTTTTCCTCCCACTTCTGCTAGTTCAGGGGACAATGTGCTACCTAGTGCTTTTCATCCTAAATATTGCAGAGCTACAGATGAGTGTCTGCCACAAATATTTCACTTTAAAAAAGACCTTCAGGGTTGTCTTTGAAGCAATCTTGCACACTATAAAGCCTTTTGGCTGTTAATATTCTGAAATATGCTCAGTTAAGTTTGCTTTATCATGAAACATGCTGCTACCAGGTTTTAGAAAAAAGACACAATATTAAATTCTTGAGGAGATGCATGGCACAGAAGGAAGCAAGTGGATATTGATACCTTCATATGCCAGTGCTATGCTTAAGGTGAATGATGTGGAAAAGCATGGGCACTGACTGTAAGAGCCATCCATCCAACCTGTTGATAAGAAAATTACTCCAGTTCCTGCATTTGTAAATCTAGTACTGACTTTTCTGAAATATATAGACAGTTAAAAAAAAATTAAATAAATCAAGTACCAATTAATTTCCTGAGTAGACACACACAGAGCATTTATGTTTTCTTTTGCATAATGTAAAGGTAGGACCTAAGTTTATTAGTATATACATTAATGGAGGCATAGAGAATCTGAAAAAACTTCCTCCCAAGGCTGGTTTCACAAGTTTGGGCTCAAGTTTGCCAATCCAGCTGAATGCTAAGGTGAATGTTAGCTTAGACACACAGCATCTTTGCAAGAACAAACTTCAATGTGTCTTTACAAGCATATCCACTGCTATTATTCTCACACAGACACCCTAGTTTATTTATCACTAGCAAGCTGTAAGATCACACAAACAGGTCTTCTTTGTGTGCATATTTTGGCTCCTTGCTATACACTGCACTTTTAGTGCAAGCTTCTTGCTTGCTTTGCTGGTGTGAGAAACATGACCAGAAAGTCAAGCTCAGCATAATTCTGACACTCCAGGCTGCAACAGTATTCAAAAAGCAAGAAACAAGCAAGGTTTTAGTCCCTAATCTACAACTGAGAGCAATGTCTTAGCCAAAAGGCAAAGGCAGAAAATCAAGCACACAATGGTACTAATGGCTTTTATAGTCCAAACCTGAGTCAGCTGGACTAAAGGGGATTATTTGCAGCTGAACCTTCCCTCAGCTAAATCCTAATATACAAAGTTTTAAAGGTTCTCCTAGTATGGGAGAATTAGGTCACATCCAGTGGTCAACAGCTCAATGTCCAGACAGACACAGTGACAATTGATGTCCCTCAGTCTCACTAGTACTAGTGCTGTTTAATATCTTCATCAATGACATAGTGGGATTGAGTGTACCATCAGCCAGTTTGTAAATGACACCAAGCTGAGTGGTGTGGTTGACATGCCTGAGAAAAAGGACGCCATCCAGAGGGACCTGGACAAGCTTGAGAACTAGGCCAAGATGAACTTCATGAGGTTCAACCAGGGGAAGTGCGAGGTCCTGCACCTGGGTCAGTGCAATCCCCAGTATCAATACAGGCTAGGTGATGAAGGAATTGAGAGCAACCCTGCAGAGAAAGACTTGAGGGTACTGGTGGATGAAAAGGTGGACACGAGCTAGCAACGTGCACTTGCAGCTAGAGGCACAACTGTATCCTGGGCTGCATCAAAAGAAGTGTGACCAGGAGGTCAAGGGAGGTGTATTCTGTCTCTCTACACCACTCTGGTGAGACCCCACCTGCAGTACTATGTCCAGCTGAGGACTCTTCAGAACAAGAAAGACATGAACCTGTTCAAGCAGGTCAAGAGGATGTCCACAAAAATGATCAGGGGGATGGAACACCTCTCCTGTGAAGAAAGACTGAGAGATTTGGGGTCATTCAGCCTGGAGAAGGCTCTTGGGAGACCTTATTGCAGCCTGTCAGTACTTAAAGGGGACTTATAAGAAAGACAGGGATAATTTTTTTAGCACGACCTGTTCTGACAGGACAAGGGGTAATGGTTTTAAACTAAAAGGTGGGAGATTTAGATGAGCTATAAGGAACAAACTTTTTACAATGAGGGTGGTGTAACACTGGAACAGTTTGCTCAGAGACATGGTAGATGCCCCATCCCTAAGAACGTTCAAGGTCAGGCTGAACAGGGCTCTGAGCAACCTGATGTAGTTGATGATGCTCCTGCTCACTGCAGAGGGGTTGGACTATTTGACTGTTAAAGGTCCCTTCTAGCCCCAAATATTCTACGATTCTATGATAAGCAAACAACACTTACTTTCACCAGTACTACTTAATAAAACCAACAGATGGTGAACTTGTTTTAGCCAATATTCATGTGTTAAACTGGGAAACACCTATCACAGACAACATGGGTTTATAAACATAATTAATCCAAGCTTTATAATTGTTGAAAGCTATGCATCTAGAAAGCCTTAGGTCTTTTTTATTTAAAGGAAAATTTAGAGAAATAGAGTATGATAGTGCATAATCTCCAATGTGCGAATACAGCAATATGCAAGCAGTGGGTGGCCTGCTGAAGAGTAACAGAGGCACAGATGAATGAAGTCAGCAGCTGTAGTGCTGTGGTTTCAGCTGGGTGAGTGTAGGCTAATACTGCAATGGCTTGCTCAGCTTGCTTTCTGCAGTTTTAATGATGATTGATCCCTACAGTTTCTTAACCAGAAGCAAAATTCAGTTGAAGTATAACACAGGAATGTTTGTAGAGACTATACACAGCTTGCTTAGATTTCTACTTCCTTTTAATTTTCATGCCTATTTACTGGTAGTACAAGCAGTTGAGTATATGATCTTATTTAGACTTTAATAAACTTACTGTTAGATGACAAACTCTGACAGACACAAGGTACTTCCTGCACCTGAGCATCTTTTCCACTTCGAAAAAAAAAGGCTTAGAAGAATAGAAACATTTAAGTTGATAGGTAGCTAAACAGTCTCCACCCATCATAATAGGGAAGGAAATAGCTTCTAAACTTCATGGAATATTTATTGCTTCAGTCATTATTATAAATCACAAGTCAAATGTTACAATTAAAATCCTATCCATTGTTGACCACACTCTTTTGACTCCAAAGATTAAAGTATTTGCAGGCGCTGCAGGAAGAATCTACAAGAAATAATTATGTCAAGTATTCAGAATCTTCTAATACTGATAGAAAGTATATCCTTTGGAATGTACATTATAGTGTTAAGATCAGTGTTTAAAGGTTTTATGTACAAGTTTGTTTCTATTCAGATATTAAAATTACATCCATAAAACCCATATTCTGGAAGTGGCCTTAAACATTTAGGCATATAATGATGACAAAGGCTAACGGCTAACAGATAAACCCCTTATTTCTTATATTCTATATATAACCCCTAGAGGCCTATGTAGTTATGTAGAACCATATATATGCCTATAAAATTTAAATGTTGTGAGTTGGCCTTTGTGGTATCTCCTTTGGCTAATTAGAGTAGAATGTTTTGTCATGCTATTGTTCTGTATAAGAAGTGAAGTGAAGTGAAGTGAAGTGAAGTGAAGTGAAGTGAAGTGAAGTGAAGTGAAGTGAAGTGAAGAAAGAAGTAACTGAAATCCCACTTCTTAAATGCTAGTGTTTATAATTTTCCATCTTGCAGCATATCTTATGTACACAAAATACCTCCCTTGTTGACACGTTACTTACATCTTGGCACTCAACAAAGCTTCTACTTCCACATTATTTTGTACTACAGAACTAAAGCTTTAGCACCTTCTTAGTAATTTTTCAGCTTGGTGGGCTCCTTGCTGATTCAGTAGGCTCTGTAAAGAGTGCTGTTTATACAAAGAGTTTATGAAACACTTATTGGGAAGGTGGTAGGGAACATCCAGAGTTGAGTTGCTCCTCAACAGAGGATAAGTCAAGAGCTGAGGATGATGACCAGGTAAGCTCACTAGCAAGTGATACAGTCCTTAAGCACGTAAAAAAAAGCAGAGCAAGTCCCATGACAGTAATTGGGGTTAACCACAGGTCAGGGACTGCTGGAAAAGCCCGTAGCTACAAAGCAGGTCTGATGTCAAGGCAGGAAGTCAAATCAGTGAGGTGAGGTGAAGCAAGGATCAGCAATGTGGAAAGCTAGGACCATCTATGCCAAGAAGGCAGCAAGTAAGAAAGAAAAGCCAGGGCAGCATTTAAATGCAGCTCCCAAGCTAATAAGAGGGTGTGTGGTGGAGGCTCCCACAGTTCTTTTGCATACCTTAGCTGTTGTCACAGACACCTGGTGCAGGGCTGTAGGCTTCTGGCATGTCAGAGATGACCTCCAGTACAGATGCCTCAGTCCTCCATGGTGACTAGCACAGGTCGTAGTGTCTGTGAATTTCTCTTTCCATGGGCTTTTTCCCTGGTGGTGGTGAGTGTTGACTTTATAGGTTCATTATTTTTTTAATACCTATCTGAGTAGATTTCTCTCCAAGATACTCTTATGTAGCATCTTTGAACTTGCAGTTCAACTTCTAATTCTCAATATTATAATTCTTTTTTTATGTTCTGCAATTTTGTCTTCTATTCTTTGATTCTACTACTGTCTGTAATTAGTTGTTTCTGCATGACATTTGTATCGATAAGTACAAATGTTTCTGTAAAATAAAATGGATTACCAGGAAATAGAAGAGTTATGTTTGCTCAACACTCCCAAACTTACACCTTCAAAAATTATGTTCTCATAAAAATAATAACATAGGTAAATCCCTTTTTTATTGCATTTTAAACACTTGGTGTTTAGATGTACAAGGTCTCTGCAGTGAGATATTTGCAGCCATCAATAGAAGTTGATAGAATGTGTTTTCTTTTGTTTTTTGGTTTTGGGTTTTTTTTTGTTTGTTTGTTTGTTTGTTTGTTTTTTTAAAGTGAATGCTTAAAGTGTTATAAAATCACAGACCTCCCATAGTGCAGGGCTCTATGAAAAGATACAGCAACTGCATTGAAACTTCCCTACAGGAGTGCCCTGAGAGTTTCTTACAAAAAGTGTTAATAACGTCACAAATATTTTCTCTAGGAAATTTGAAAGTGAAATATTCCAGCAATGTGTGATAGCAAAGGATGAGCCATATACTACAGGAGCCATTTTTTCTATTTTTTTAGGCCTGATTCTCCATTTGGTGAAAGCATCCCTTCATTTCCAGTCTCCCAGCATCTTTGAGAAATCTCACCTTGATTTTGAAAATAGTATCTTAGATTTACAGTCCAGTTTCTTACTGATTGGCAACACTGCAGTCTTTTCATTCTTTTCTACGAGTTTCTGAAATACACTCTTCAGACATATTTCAGAGGGACTACAAAATATGTTCAGTCTATTATTTGCCATTTCTTAGAAACAGAAAGTTTTATTCCTCATCTAACAAGCCACTTTTGAAGTGATGATGTAATAGTTCAGACAATATAGATTTTGAGATGTGAGCTGGCTTCATGACACATGTATTTAACTTAAGCTGGAATACAGTGACCATGAGACAACAGAGCTGTTTTTATTTCCAGAGCTGTAGAACAGACTTCTGCAAGTGTATTGCACCATGATAGGACTTTATGATCAGTGGCTCTGTATCATATTTGCTCAGGTTCTAGGTCAAAAATCAAAATCCCCCTAGCTGCAGCCTTGCATGCTTAGCCTCAGATCTTAGACATGATATATCCGTTTAGGCTGTCATATATCTACTGGCAAAAAAAACATTCCTACAAGGCCAAAGTCTCCTTTTGCAAATGCTATTCTCTCTGTTCATTTTCACAGGTGTAACTGAAGGTAGTTTGAAACCATGACACTGTGTCTGCACATTGCAAATACACACTAAACAAAACATTTCAAAAACAGTTGGTTGTCATATGTCAGAATCAGTAAGATCTTAAAAATTTGGAAGATTATACAGGATCTTCACCCTTTATGCTACTCTTCAGAAAACAATCTGCAAGGAATGCTGACCCACCTTCAGTAGTCCTGGGAGAAACAAGGGACCACAAATCAAAATATTGTACATCATGTACCAGGCCAGAAGAAAACACTAAACATTTTCTATCCTTCCACTGGAAAAAATCTACAGCCAGCAGCAGTACTTAGCGCAATTCTTTAATAAGATTAACTTGTTATTGATACATAAATGGGAAATCGGGCATTGTTGTTTTCACTTGAGGAAAATGGGTAATTGATCCAAAGTCTTTTGAAGTTACAGGCATGTAGGGAAATTTAGCATAAAAAAAATTTGCTAGTGGGAAAATGGCAAAGGGCTCAGATTTATCATGTTACTATCCTGAAACAGTGGTAGACATAGAAGACACAAGGCAAGCGGCTTGTTTCAGAAGCAGCTGGAACCTCAGAAGTGTGATGAAAGGACCAAAGATACCATTTGGGATTTCTCAGCTCTTGGGTAGCATAGGGAAGTTACATAGCTAATTAAAAGCCTTTGGATGTGATTACTTCTATAGCAGAAACACCTGAACCTGGAAGAGTTTTACAAATGACTCAGATCTTGAACAGTTATGGAATATAGTAAGAGGCAAATGATGGGAGATGCTACAGTTAGTCATTACAGCATTACACAGAGAATGCTGCAGCCTAATTACATTAGTTCCGGAACCTTACCAGCATATCTGATTTCTGTATTGATTTCTGGAAGCTAAATGTAATATCTGGTTCAGATATACATCCAATACCTCAGATTAATGAAATGCTACTGGGCTTGGGTGATGGCCAATATGTAACTAAACCTGACTTAAGAAGTGATATTTGAAGATGCTTTTTGCTTCCCAGATTCCAGAAGCCAACTGTCTTTTCTATGAGGCATACTAGTTTTAGCCCTCCATTTAATTTATATTAAGCTCCAGCAGCATCTCCAAGACTGATAGAGAAAATAATTTATCTTAACCAGAGATATGCACCCTAATGCAGTAATCTACATTGCTCATTTATCTAGATATAGGTGGGACACCTACAGAGGTGAAGATGGCCCTGGAACCTTTTAGGATGCTCACGTTTCCCTGCTAATCTGGCTAAATGACAAAATGGGATTTTCTGGGAGGGAGTAAATTTTATTTATGAGAGCCCCTATCATGCTGTGTTTTGGATTTGTGGCTAAAACAGTGTTGATAACACAGGTTATGTATGGACTTTTACTAAACATTTGCACAGCCTCACAGCTTTCTCTGTTTTCCTCTCTGACCCCCATAGCAAGTAGGACGGATGTGGGCAAGGAGTTTGAAAGTGACACAACCAGGACACACCCAGATTGACCAAAGAAACATTTTACACCATGTTCAACAATAAAATATGAGAAGTGGATGTTTGGGAGGAGGTAGCCATTGCTTGGAGGCTGGCAAGGCACCACTCTGCTTTTGCAAGATGTTGGGTGAATGTCTTGGTATCACTTGTTTTGTGTATTTTTTTTTCTTCTTCCCTACATTTATTAAACTGTCTTTAGCTTGACCCCTTAGTTTTCTCATTTTTACTCCTCCTATTTTACCCCTTGTCATATTGCAGGGGGTGAGAGGGAGCAAGAGGCTCTGCAGTGTAATAGCCACTGGCCAGGGTCAATTCATCACAGAAAGGGCTTCTGCAAAGTGCCCCATTCTTACCAGTGCAGAAAAGATAATTCTTCTTTTGGTTTTATCTGAATATCGGCAAGTTAGAGGTGGCTTTTTATCTTAGGTTTTTTACAGAACAGCACATTCTGTAAGGCACAGTCATAAGTATCCTGTGTGAGTGCAGCAGATGAGACAACATGCATCTTTTGCTTTACTTTGTTTTGTATGTGAAGACTTTCAATGGAGCCTCAGAGGTAAAGGTGTGCAGATCCATTTCTTGATCTTATTTCTCTCTCTTTTATGGAAAAACAATTAGATGGTAATAGAAAATGACTGTTTACCCAGAGGACAATTAAGATCTTAAATACCACCTGCTTGAAGCCTGTTCTTTTAAGTGACTGATGTTTACCTATTAAAATATTTTCGGTTTAAACCTGAGAGAAATCCCCTGCTGACCATGTATCTACAAGTAAGATGCTAGCATAGAGACAGACAATGATTAAACGTCACATTATGACATAAATTGGGACCATGTATATGATTTAGACTTTTTCCTAATGTACAATATTCAGTAAAAGAACCTGTGCAGGACATCCTAGTTTACAGATTATACAAGGGAGAAGAAATGCAACCTTTCCTTCTACCTCATGGTCCTCAGTGATCCTATCATGTCTCCTGCAGTCCCAAGCCAGCAGCCCATGTCTGCCCCAGACTATGACTGCTGCTTTGAGAATTTTTAACATGAAGCTTTTGGAATGTAATATAATAAGTACCTAGATGTGAATACTACTTCTATACCATAGTAATTTCAGAAAATGTAGAAACAATCCAATGCAAATCAGAGCCAGTAACAATACATGATATAGCACAGCAGCATATGGATTTTACCAGGACCAGATGTTGTTTAGATGCATGAGTCCACAGTAACATGTAAAATCAGTTCATATATTCTTTTAAACATAACAACAGTTGTATAACTTCATAGTGCAGGACCAAGCCACAGCTAACATTGCTTTCGTAAGACCAAAATGAGGTTGCATTTGATTCTAGTGTCTCTAGGATTACATAGATTCTTGCATGTTTCTCTGCCAGATGTTGCAATGGATATTGAGTCTCCATCAAACTTTTGAAGATAGTAAATTTTTTCAGAACTGAGCCCACTCTACATTGGACTTAAGAGATGCCTTTCTTTTTCTATCTATCTGCAGTTTCATTAACAGTGACTGCTACTGTTTTCACATTCATAAATGCAAGGATTTTTTTGGTTTTAGAATAGCTTAGAATTAAAGAGGTGGGAAAACTATGCATACTGAGTTCTGCTATGGGCAATCTTTTGGGATCACACATAAATTGTGCTGAGATGGAGTATACAAAGGAAAGAATCTGTACACAGCAGACTAGAAAATAGAATGGAGAAAGCTGTTTTTAAAGTTGGCCTCACCTTCCCCATTACATTCTCTGCTTTCACTGAAAGCAGTCCTATTTAACATAGATTAACAACATACACAAGTGTTGACCACAGAAGAGGCAGTGCCCTTGAAATCTACTCCCTTGTCTCCTCTGCAGGAACTTTTTCATGAGACTACAGCCCCACATACATATGTGATTTAACAAATACCTTTTTATCTTAATTTATGTGTATAAACTCTGGGGCAGATCGTGTTCCCTGTCACTGCTTTTGCTATAGGCCCAGTGTTTAGACATTAAAGTAGGTAAGATGAATTTTCTTACATGTGGTCATGAGAGGTTAAATGAGCTCCAAGCAGCTTAACGAATGATGAAAGGGCTGAGAACAGAGTGAATGGAGCTCTCCTTATTGGAGAGACAACAAAGAGACGAGGATTGACCCAACCCTGAGTCTGTCTCAAACTTCCAGAAGTAAAACAGTTATTCACTGCTATTACTTTATGCACGTTACTTAGGGAACTAACATATGCATTTATTCCTACCCCTGTGAAAAATAATTGCAGCTTTGGTATCAACTCTAGTATGAACAAGACCAAGCCGTTATTGCAATTTTACTGTTAAAGTTTCATTGGATTTTTCTGTAAGGATAAAGAACATTCTTTTGACTTGGGGGTTCCAATGAGATGCCCCTTTTGTTTTCTCTGCCTCAACTTTTTCCATTCTTCCTTCTTTCTCATTATTTTTTTCAGTACATTGTGATTATGAAACACCAAATTTTGGTCATGATCTATGTGTCCTTGAGCATACTACCTTTGTCCTTATTTTGGCAACCTATAAACATTTGTTTCAAGTCCAAAGATAATAGAAGTGAAGACATTTTGAAAGGTCTTTGGTCAGATGCTTAACAGTTGTACATATGGTAGGCATAATAAATTATGTTCAACATAACTGCGAGAAGTAAATAAACTCTAAGCAATTTCACATAATTTCATTCCTGAAAAGAACTTTAACCTTGATATTACTTGTTATGTATATAAATAAAAATAAATGAAGATGCTTTTTGCTGAGCTGACTAGCAGGTTCTAGAATAGCAATGAAGCTCTACACTGAATAAAGGTGTTCCATAAACCTTTAATTTCCCTGAAAAAAACAGTAATTTATTTCACAGTAATCTCCTTTTTGCTGAACAAGTGGTTGCATTCTCTCAGTGGCAAAGTGAACCAGCTGGAGATTTAATGTAAGAAGTAACTCAGCACTGCAAAAGATCGTGTATGCAAAGAGATTTGCAGTTTCATTTGGAGGTCAAAAGGCATGTTGCCCCTAAATGCTATTGGAGAAATAGCTTGGAATGATGCCCCTTCCTTAATTCTCAGCAGTAAAGAACAGACAAATTAAAATGTCAGTTTACTGAATTGAAAACTGTTTTATGATACGACACTTGAGCCAGCAAACATTTTTCCAAATACCACACATGATTACAGTTCTTGATGGGAAGACTAGTGCTAATTTTCAGCATTTGACATATGAGTGAGGCAGTGTTGGAATTTGTGCTCACTTTTATATCACACTGGTATTTAAAACCAAAAAGTCCTAAATTGGAGTAGATATGGCATCCTAATTTGGACAGCAAAAGCTATTTCTGTTGGAAAGAATGAGGTTTACTTGTTACAGGCACTGATATTTGTAGTTTTACTTAGTAAAATATTGTGAATAACTTCATATCAGCTTATACAACTGACAGAAAAGTATTCTATTTGAGACTGAAGGAAATAGATAACTATGAATTAAAAAAGAATATTTTTGTCCAGGGCACAGAATGATGATGAAACAAATAATGATATTTCACTAATACTGCTGTAAGCCTGTAAATTCTGGAGATATGTATGCTGAGCAGCTTTCTTTGTTTAGCTATGAATTCAATAAGCTCTTTACTTAATAATAGTCGATTTGGAATGCAAGTATATTTGGAGTACAAAATCCAAGAGTGATGGTTTAGTCAATATTTTCATTGGCTAAAAAAATTTACCATCTGATTCATAGCCTTATCTTCTACTTCTCAGGATAAACTTCACAAAAGAGTCCCTGACCATTCATATAGTGGAATAAAAATACTGTTGTCAAATGACAAGTTTTTGCACTGCTAAGCTTTCTTAAGTACTATGTTGTACTAATCTCCCACACTCCTTCACCACTACAAACACTCATCTTGAGACTGGCCTTATCAATTCAAATCCAAAAAATGAAACATAAAATTTGGTGCATTTTTTCTCTGTAAATATGGGTGATCTTTTAGGACTTCTCTGTCTCAGTTCTTTCAGCAGCTTATAGGCATCTAAAAGCTCTTTTAATTTTGCTTTAAAAATTTCTAGTCTTACTGGTATCTGTGTTCCAACTCTATTTGCTTTAAAGAGCTAATGATTTCCTCTCACGCTGGATTCATTTGGACTCACTGACTTCAGCATTAATACTTCAGCACTTCTATACAGAAATGGCTACACTTCGAAGCCCAGCTTTTAGGAATTCCCACTTCATCACATTTCATTCTGTACATTTGGAAATATTTTCCCTACATAACCTAGTGTTTTAAAGAGAAAAGTCTCCATTTCTAAAAGTCTCACAGCACTTTTCTGTTATTTGGATTCAGAAGGCAGATACATGGATGGCAAGAGGACAGCTGCATAAACAGCCACAACAAAAGGTGAAAAACAGAAAGTAAGATACAGAAAACCATTTAATCCCTGATGTCCTAATAACAGCCTGTCAATATATTTACCATCCTCTTAGTAAACTCTATTCATTACATCTCAGTCCCACAATTGTCTTGAGTTGTCTAGAAAAAAATGTGTTGGTAAGTACATGCACCATGTGCTTATACTATTTAGGATTAACTAAAGTCAGGATGAATGTTTGACATTTATTTAAAGAAAAACATCTCTTCACCAACCTGGGATTCTTGCAGGCATATTTTAATCTCTGGACTTCCATGTATCACTTCTCTTATTTTTCCCTTATTTTTACATATGGAATTAGACATGTTTTTCCACTGTATAGAATTTTCAAATCAGAGTTATTTGTTACTCCTAAATCTATTTAATAAAGGTGTGCTAGTTAAAAATTCAAATTTATCCTTTCCAAAATAAAGGGATATTTGGGTCTGGAAAGCTTGAAAGAAGAACAGACTGTTTGCTCCATTACAGGTAGATATATCAAGAATCAACCTAAAGTTATACAAACATTTTCACAGTAAGAATAATTAATTTATGAAATATATTATCTATAGAGGATGTGTACCTTCAACTCCATGGAGAATTTAAGTGAAGAAAATTAACTATTTTTCTAAACTCTCTTAGCTTGTCTAGATGATGTTTTTGAGATAACGAATGACTCCCTGAAATTCTATGGTCTTCCCTAACTCCTAATGAGTGTTCTCGATGTCCCCCTCTAGTTATAAAATCTAGGCATGAATTCAGAAAATTACATTTGTCGTGAAAATACATTCATTTGTTCCTTTTAGTATGGAACAGATCTTCATAAAAGTGTAATGGTCCTCACCTGAGACTTTTAGTTCAGTATTTTTTATGTACTTTGAAGGACGATGACCAAGATAGAAATAGCTGGAGGGCTACCTATCTTCTGTTCTGACTGTATCCTTGCAGGCTTTTTGCTCTCACATGACACCAGCTGACAGGCAGCTCCTATTCCTCCCACATTTGAATATTTCTGTTGGCAGATTAGCCAATTTGCTGGCAGACTAAAAGAGAATAGCATGCAAATAAAACCAGTAAAGTGAACATAAATAATTTCTGCTGATGACAATGTTCTAATTGACTCTACCACAATTTGGAATTAACAAAATTCCTTAGATACTACTCTTCGGAAACTGCTGGCAATTGCTGACTTGAACAGCAATCCCAGCACCTGCAATTAGGTCAGCTATTTGCAGAGTCCCCCCGGGGAACTGTGGCCAGCCAGGTGTTCCAGTGCCTATCTATCACTGCTACCAACTCCAAAAAGAAAAAAAAGAGGTGTATCTGTGCTGTACATTGCTGTATCATTTTTCCTCTACCTTTGTCATCTATTCTACATTTTACCACAACAGTTTTCTGCCTAGCTAGATGCTGATGTAGCCTTTGGTTCAATCTACATTTGTGGGAAAGGCAGAAACAACCATGCTGTCAAAGGCAGAAAGTATCTTAATCATGATCACAGAGTAACCAGCAGACACTCTCCAGTGTTAGGGATGTAAATGTCATCCCAAATCTGCAGGGTACCCATTAGATTTCTTCAGTATACAGGTTAATATGAAAAACATTTGTAAAATGATGGTGTTCTTGTGACAAAATAGCCATTGGTGGTAAACAAAATTACTAAAGTGCATTTTTTATTAATTAATATTTTTTTCATTGGATGTCTCTTGTCTACTCAAATATACTTCAATGTAGTTTTTTCTTAGGGACAATGTTGGCTCAGCTTAGCAGGTGACTACCATTCTTTGACATTTAAATAAAGTTGACGCAGTATTCTAGGACTGATTCAAATCTATGCTTGTCAGAACAGTTATCATTTTAGAACCTCCTTATTCTCCATTTTGAAAGGCACAGTTTTTGACCTTTCTCACACTCCTAAGACCTTTTTATGAATCCATTAGATGCATACCTTGATTTCTAAATGTATGTACATAGAAGATTTTCTGTTTAAAAAATATAAAACTTTAAAATTATGAAATAAAGCATTTCTCCAGTACTGATCACTCTATGCCTTAATTCATAATACTTGATCTGTAAGATTTTTGACTTATTTTTCCACAATTCGCCCTTTCTTTTTCTCTCTGTAATGTAAAATAGTCTGGTGTATCAGTTTGTTTTATTCAGATTATTGTTTTGTATGATGAGTTATAAATTTTCCAACAATGTTATGATGGAACTGAGATGAAAAGTTAGGAGTCAGAGTTTAATGCTAATGCAATTCAGGAATCTTCAGAACTGGGTTTTTAGTTCAGTCCCTCCTCTACTGTGACCAGAACATTTTTTATTATTATTATTTTTAAAGATGTCCTTATTGAGACATTCCTGAAAAGCAAGAATATTTCTTGGGCTCCCATTATCTGAATATAGTAGATTTGACAGAAGTACATTAAAGGGAACAAATGCAAATAACCAAACAACCAATCTAAAATGGTCTTTTCTAAAAAATCCATTCACATTTTCTTATGTTGTGTCTTCTTTCAGGGAAAGCTGCTTGGAAAGATTCAGGTGGAAGCATTAGCAAGCAAATGAAATTGTGGAGGGCAATGATAAAACTAGTTACCTCCTACTCATCACCTTCTAACTACTATAAAAACTGCTTTGGGTGAGAGAAGGGCACCATTAAGCAAGCTAGAAGATGTGAAAAGAAATATCTGTTAAATTTCTAAGTAGATTTTCTACTGACTGGGACTGAAGGCCATTTTACTTGCTCACAGATTAACGTGTAATCAATATTAATTATCAAAGAAAGGAGTGAATAACATTCTTGTGATAAGATCAGCACAGGGTAATGAACTGAAGCAACATGAAAGTATTCTTTCAATATAGTGAACTCATACATGACATCAGAATTTAAAAAAATATATAAAAATCATTATTACTGGAAAGCTAGAGATATTTGAGTAGATTTCACTTTCATCTGTTTTGTCTTTTTGTCTTTTGTAGCTGTAGGTACAGCATACTGCACAGTGATCTCAGAGAGTAATAATGGGACTGACTGAAGTTTTTTCAGTAAGACTATATTCAGATAAAAGTCCAAGTGAGTTTTTAGTGCTTATTTCTTATGAAGTACCAAGAACCTCAGTGTTTTACAATGTGGCATTACCATTATCAATATGCTCTGCCAGTGTATGCTGTCATAAAAGGCATTCTAAAATAAAATGAAACATCCTTCACTATGCATTGTTAAGCTCTACAGTCTGATTGTTTTCATCAGTTGTTATGCACTGCACAGCAATAATGAAAATCCATATTACTAGGTAACAAAACAGGTTTGGTGGGAGATGGTGAAAAAGAAATGGAAGAATTTCATTGCTCAAATTATTTTCCTTCATTTAATACTAAACAAGTGCTGATTAAAATGTTAACAAATTTAGGACACTTGAAAATTATCATTTATGATCTTGATCCCTCCTATTGATAGTACGCTCCTTTTTGTAGAAAAGTAGACTTCAGGAGACAATGCTTCTGCCATACAAAAATGATGAGAATGTGGTGGAATGCTCTGGACTACAAAGTTGTGGAATGAATTGGGTTGTCTTTGTGCATACAATATGCCCACTTAGCACAAATATGACCTGCTTGGGTAGCAGGTAGTTGTGTGTCAAGAGGTATGGAGTGTTAATACATCCTACAAAAAGTAACCAATGCAGCTGCCAGAAGTATCTCCCTAGACTTAGACTTTATCTTAGACTCTAAATTGTTCGGAATGTTCAGGTACACCACTCTAAATCACATTTTTATATCAGTACTTTTATAGATTCATTCAATATTGCACTTGCAGCAAAACCGACACAGTGCCTTTAGGTGGGACAAAACGTGTGAGTTACTGAATATGAATGTTTATAAATGATTTGTAATCTGGCCAAACAGGAATACTCATGGAATAAGATTGTACTAAATCACAGTGTAATGATCCAAATCCTACTTTAACAGAAGCTACTATTTTAAAAGCCAGCATGTGCCATACAATGTTAGAGATGGTATCACAGTTATCCACTGCTTCAGAAAAAAACTACTTGCTCGATTTATAGAATGTCTTGAAAGCATCAGATGAATCAAAGGAAAGAATTATACCCAAGTATTTCCAAGCAGTGCACCATCTCCTCACCACTAGTGATTTTTATTAATTTCCTTTATTTAAGTATAGTTCCAATTTTATCTTTCAGATGCTTACAACTAGTTTTTACATTTTTCTTTATTTAATGAAAAATATAACAAAAGAAGAGTAACTAGTATTTCTTAGTAGAAAATATTCTGTATGCAATTTTCATCTCACTTCCAAGGTATCTCTTTTATTCTTGAATCACTTTTAAGGGATGCTTTCAGTTGGACTATATTTTTAGTTCTGGTTTGTATCTTGCACAATCCATCTTGACTGGTAAAACTGTGGATTCTTGTACCTATCTAGTTTATCAGATTAAGGGATGTTGACCCCCCAAGACATAAATGTAATAGTGCAGGATTAACTATTCAGGGTCATGGGTGCTTAAGATATTATCTAGCTTGTATTCTTACTTTGACAGAGCCTCTTGTCTCATTTCTGTCAGTTGTCAGAGACTTATTCAGAACTGGAATTTTATTCTATAGATACTACAGAGAGACATATAGTTCCTTTAGGATCAAACCCTGAAAGATATTCCACTAGCATTAAAATCTTTGGAGACCAATGCTGCTTGGTATGTGGGAAGACCAGGCCCTTCAGCTTCCCAAGTAAATATTTGTAATAGCTTTAGATAGAAGTTGGAAAACTTCCATGGAAACATCTTGGTCTTGGCAAAACTACAACTTTTGACAGCAGGCTGGTCAATATTTTTCTCAAGTTCTAATGTGTAGCTTCCAACAAAACCCAGTATCATTATTCTTTTAGGAAGAACATACATTTAACAGGAGCGATCCTTTTTTCCAGAAAAAGTTCTTATTGTTATGCTTTCATTTACTCTAACCTATTTATTGTTGTGATGTTGATTAACAGAATGTTCTTAGACTCTTTTTCTCTCTCCACAAATTTTGCCTCATGACAGCATGTTGTCAGTAGAGGAAAAAAAAAGGTCTGTTTTCTGTTTTATATATTCCTTTAATATTCTGTTTCTAGAGTAATATATCCTACCAGGACATTTCTCACCTATAGACACTGAAAAATAAATACCATTAATGCAGCCAGAGTGTTCTGAGGTGTGGTGCCTGCTGCAGTTCTTCATGGAACCAGCTGGAAATGATACCACTTCAGATTTTATCTTAGTCTAATAAAAATGAAGATTACTCTGCAATTTAAAAGTGACTTCAAATGGGAAAATTTTGAGAGATTAAAGGAATTAGGAATGACATTATCTAGGCTGAAGAGTTTAGAGACCTCAGCATGAAAGCTTTAAAGGCACAGAAATTGTCTGGAAAATATGTTTCAAATAAAGAAGAAAAAAATCTTATTAAAAAAGACTCCAGACTTCATTTATTGAAACACACATTAGAAGTAGCAGGAATGGTACAAAATAAAAAAGGTGGATTGTCAAAGATAGGAAATTCAGAGTTTAAGAAACTCCAAAAAACAATTTAATATTGAAAATTATAAATACAACAATAATAAAAATTGCAACTGTTTAAACAAAGAGAGAGTAAGAAAAGAAGGAATGTGTTCACGATGAACTGAGGAAGGTTAAATTTTAAAGGAAAAGCAAGTTTTTCTGAAAAGCTAAATAAATATTTTATCTCAGCTTTTAATAAGAAATGTCCTATTAGAAAGGACAGAGAAATTGATGACTAAAAGTAACTGAGTTGTTCACAGTCAGGTGGAAGGAAACCTCAGAATTTGGTACATTCCACACTGACTGTGAGTGGAAAAAAAAAAAAAGGTCCATCTTCAAAATTCTGACAGAAGCAAAGAAGATTTTAATAATTTAAAGGTTTATATGCTGATGGAAAAAGAAATAAAATGCAACAAATGTTTACCAACAGTGAATAACAATGGACAGGTGTATTGTCTTTTTGAAGAAATGACTGATTGCACACTTAATCTATGTTAAGAAGTCACATATATATTTGCATGGGAAATTACTGTCTAATTTCAGAAGTGGAGAACTGTAAAATGCAACTGCAGACAGGATACAGAAGGACAACTTTAGACATGAATATGGGATGTATTAAAAAGGGAAATACCAGGCTACAGGAAAATGTTTTGTGGCATTATAACATTAGTGCTTTGGTACAAAACAAAGAACTGGAGTTACGAAATTTGCTGATAACGAAGTTGTCAGACATCACTAATACACTGGAGAATTGGAATATTCTATAGGAAAAACTAGAGTTTAGCAGTAGAAATAGGACTGCATTTATTATTATGAAGTCAAAGTTACTTCAATGTAGCAGATAATAGTTTTGTTATTGGCCTCTACCAGTGAGTGTCTATCACCTGGAAACAATAAGGAGGAGTAAAGAACATGGTCCTGACAGTGTGAAATGAGTTTAAAGATCTTCCAAGTTTTACAGATCTTGTTTATGGGATTGACTAATATGTATCAAAGTAATACACCGTGAAGAAGGTGTAGAGACTATAAATAGTAAGATAATACTATTAGATATCACCAAATATTACTGTTATTATACAAGGACTTACTGAATTTCAATCTGAAATACCATCTATAAATCTGGTCACCTATACTGAAGAAAGAGGAATTTGTACCAGAACAGCTGCTGAGAAAGACTATTGAAATGATGGAGGGAGAACTAAGCTTGTTTAGCATAGCAAAAAATAGAGGGTGTAAGGGCATTGCATCGTTCTCAGTAAGTATATAGGAAATATAAATAGTGGGGGAAAAAAGTCATATATAAGGTCATAATACATTTTTTTTGAAGTAACAAATATATTTTAACAAGAGAACAGTAACTTTGAAAAAGACTTCTAGCCATGAGAATGAGATTGACAAAATCCCAGAAGCAGCTATGCAGGAAGCCTCTTCCTATTCATAAACAAATTCAGAACCATAATACCTGCCATTCAGGCTTGCTATCCAGACTATTGCACAGTTTTCATTTTTACTTCACAAACAGAACACCTCTTCAATTTGAGTACTGTAAAATATTATTTCATACTTCAGATGTAGCATCTTTTATTTCCTTGTGTGTGTCAGAAGGGGAATCATTAAGCATAACAAGTTTCTTGATGAGGACTTCATCAATTTATTTTAGTTTTGGGAGTTAGGAATATTTTTCTACATGATATTTTAGAAGTTTGTCACCAACATGAATCCTCTTACAGGATCTTCTATCACATGTGCAATAAAAAAAAAGACAATTTACTCTTTCTACCAGGGACTAATGGCAGAGAGGATGTGAAAGGGACTAGAATAGAATTGGCCATCCAGTCCCTAGAGGACCATATACCATTTTGTAAAAGTTACTTCTTTTTGTAAAAAGTTACATCCCAGGGCTGCTGTAGTTTGGACAACAGCAGACAGTGAGAGTGCCATGGCAGAGACTCTGATAGCTTCATTCATCAGCTGTGCCAGTTTATTCTGATGAGCAGAAATAAGTAGCGTGCCCTGACTTCCTGAAGTCAATATATTTGACTAAGTGCTGAGCCAAAACTGAGACATATTTCAGTAGTTCACTCTTTCCTAACGTAATAAAGCTGTAATAATTATGAATATCATTGGTAGAAAATTTTAGTCACTCACCCTTAAACTGTACCGTTCATACAGCATTCATTGCAATAATCATAATTCTGCCCTTATAAATAATATTCATTATACCTCCCTGGGTTTCATACAAGGAGTGCCTGAAAAACACATGAACAATATAATTTAATTACAGAGACATAAAGGATGTTAAGGATGATAAATGTATTTTATGACCTTTAAAATGAAGCCAGACAACATTCATATAATTTCTGCTTTTTCAAGACTTGGAGAATGTCTTGAGTTTCAGAAAAGAAACCCTATTTTGATGAAAACTGATTCTTATTCCACAGTCACAGGGGACTGCATTACTGCTGCTGTGAATGATACATCAGTTTTACAGTCACCGCACAAGGTGCTCAGATAAACTTTGTCCAGGTCCTGTCATACAAAATTACTCTGGATTTATACCAGAAAAGACAATTTGGTGCAGAAATCTTTCAATTTTTTATACAGTAGTGCTAATGTTACTATACCAATGTTTAAGTAATTTATAAACAGGATTTCTCATATATTTTTGAATGTTTACAACTATTTTACTAGTATTATTTCCATTTCAGAGACATAGTGGTCAGTTTTGAAATAAATTTCATACATAACTGTTGTTTTTGTTTTCCACAGTGAGACCACTTGTTCTAATTGATCTTATTGCTTTAGACCAGAGATCATGTCACATCATATGCAAACTAAGTAAAAATCCTTCATGATTGTCTACAAGCTTAATTTAGCACTTGAGGAGTTTCCCATCTGCTGAGATTTAGAAAATCTATCTTTGTAATGGTATCTTTCTGCAGATGTTAAAATTGTAACTATGTGATAATTTTTAGCTGTGAATGTCTGGGTAGAGACAGCAAGTATGTTCCACGAGTAACAAACAATACCATTTTGTCTTTTTTTTTTTTTTTTTTAATTCCTCTTTCAGGTTAATGAAAATGAGTTAGTCCATTATTGAAGGGAGATTACTTCTATACCTATTGCTTAGCTGTTGCCTAATTGGATGGCAAAAACCAGAAGAAAAAGGTCATGATGAGGATTCTTACTGTCATCAGGGATTATATAATCTGTAATTATGTTCCTTTTCTTTTTCTTTTATGAAAGCCACATTGAGTCCATCAGTTATCAAATGAATGTTACAATTTATACTGGTTAGAAGAATTATAAACTGAGTGCCTTACATAACACGCTGAATAACTACTGGCATGCAACTTTATTTTGACCACTGCACATATGGAATTTTGGTTGTCGTGGGAGTTATTTCATTTGCTAAATCAAAGTTGTTCTTCTTTTGCATATATTATGCCTGAGTCAATCTAGATTTTCTTTGGCTTTGCTGTGCAAGTCTGTATTTACATCTTTCTTTCTGCAGACACAAAGCCATGTGTTGATCACTTTTATGATCTCATTTTTGTTACAGCATAAGTATATTACCTTTTCTCTCTGTGGATAAGCACTTCACTCATGAGCTTTCTGAAGCTGTGCTGCAACAGCATAATTCTGCTTATAACCTACTTTCAGGCTTTAAAATCTACTTATAAATTGATTTTCACACTGTCAACTGAAGATCTTTCCCTGATACCTTCCCCTTCTAAGTCATGGCAAGCATACTTTCTCTCATATACTAGCCACTGTTCCTGACAATACTTACCATCCCTATAGGAAGTAAAATTCCATTTACCTTATCCATGGGATCTGGATCATGTCAGTTATACTTCGGTTTTAATTATAAAGAGCAAGGCATTTTAGCATCTCTGCAAAATGAAGAGAGATTAAGCTTGAATAAATATCAAAATATCCTAAGGTCACTTCACATGAATAAATATTTGAATGTTTAATTACATGCTAAATATAGTAACCACTGAGGACAGTGTGAAAAATATGTTTTTTACTTTATAATCAATCCTGTGTAAGCATATACTCTAACAGAAGTAAATACCAATGGAAAAAAAATACTCTTATTCCTTGAGAGAGTTGCAGGTAAGGGTATGTTTTATCTATATGCAATCTAACTTTATAATATGTAATATATGCTATAACTGCTCAAACATTATACACATAGTATTAGAGGAAGGTGATTTCTACATTAACTCTGTCCAAATAAGCTTTGATTCATTCAGATCCACTGAGGCTTATTGACCCTTCCAAGCAAAATTAGTTTTCTCTCCAGTGCTAGGACATGTCTGTTCCTTGCCTCACCCCTGGAACTTGGTTGTTTTGTTTTTTTTTTTTTCCTTTTACTGTATATTAAGTTGAAACAATAAACAAATTCACCTGTGTGAAAGGTATTCTTTAGCATCTGCATCTTCCCTTTCTCACTACACAACCTTTTTCCCTGATGTCTATGAAAATTTCCTCTCACAAGGGGTACTCAACAGCTATTAGCTGTGAACGTCTGCAGCCAGTATGCAGTAAGACTTGGTCAAACACTGCCCTTGTTTACACTGCAAATACTCCAGAATCACAGCAGTGAAAAAAAGTCTAATTTGTTCAACTATTCTTTTCTACTGTGTTCAGGGTTATAATGAAGTTAGTCCACTTCCTAGACTCTCTTCAAACTCTTCTAAGCCTATTCATGCTCAGCTTAAGTATTTCCTGGAACTTGATAAGCAGTGTTAATACTTTTTGGAAGAAACATGAGCAAAATAACAAAGTATCTATCTGAGGGTTATGAATAGGAAGAAGAATAATACCATTCTGGGTCAAAGCTAAAAATCTTGAGGGAAATCTTTATACCCAAAGTTTATAAAAAATCCCTTTTTATCCCAAATGGGACAGAATAGTGAAGAAAGTTACAAAGAAGGGCAAGAAATAAATTAATGCAGAACAGCAGTAGCTCAAAATGGTAGTTAATGAAATAATAAACTATTTTTTCCAATTTACAGGATACTATTAATGAATAAATACAAGACATAGCCACAAGACATCTGGACACCTTTTTAGATGTGTAGTAGTAGTCTCCCCAGTTTCCTTATTTTGAAGATGTCAAGGCAACTTCCTCTCAAGGTGAGTTGGAATACTGTGAGTTATCAGTGGTTTGTTGTTTTCTTTCTTTCTTTCTTTCTTTCTTTTCTTTTCTTTTTTTAATTTTTTTCCATGCCTTGACTTTTATGAATAACTTTGCTGGTGTTACATTATTTCCTTTTCATCTTTACAGCATTTTGCTGTTGATGATAGAAAATTATATGTGCTTTGAATATATATGAATGTATGGTACCTAGCACAATAATGATCTGTCTGGACACTTGGGTACTAGTAGTGTAAAAATAGAGGAGGAAATAGAATTATCCACAGATGAAGTAACCTCTGAAGTGTAGATCTAACAAACATCAAAATTTTAATTGCAAGGCCTGCCTTAGCTACAAGTGAAATGCTAGCTTTCAAAATGGAGAAGTCATTTATAGGCAGTAGTTTTATGAACTTTTTACAGTATGGAACTAAACACAGATTGGAAGTTTGCAACAGAAGTTTTCCCGGGGTACAGTAGCTATATGCAGATAGGCACATATCATAAAATTCTGGGTTTAGTCAGAATTTACTGGACTTATTGCCATTACTCCAAAGAATATAACAAACCCTACTCTTACTTTTAATAACTAGTTTCAGTCAGTCCCTAATGTCATTATTACAGCTCATTAATATCAGCTCTCTCCTGCACCATCTCCTGCTTTCAAAATTAATTAAGCTAGTGGCACATTAACTGGAAGGAAGAGGCCGTAGCTTTATTTATGCAGAAAACAATAAGAGCATAAATCAAGAGGAGTAATCGTAATGTTTTAGAACTGATCTTATGAAGGGGTACTTTTACAAATGACAACAGCATCTGTTCAAATGAAAAAAAAAATCAAACCAAACATGAGAAATGTTTCTTATTTCTTACTGCCTCCTACGGCCATCAAGAACCCTCTTTGGTACACATCATCCAGTCCACTGTACTATTACCAAAAGATTTTCCCTTGTGCATTTTTTTCATACAGTGAAAATCTTAGAATCTTCATTTGAATGTAAAGATATGTAATATACTGATGATAACAGATGTAGTATTTCACTTCTGAGTCTGACATGATTTTTAAAGGAAGGTTAGCCTTCTGAATTGTATATTCTTATATATATTTATACATGAACACTACCACAGAATTACCTTAAAATTGCTACAGAAGGTAGATAGACAAGATATTTGTAGAGGGGCATGGAAAAGGACATTTTTTTCTGCAGCTGTTAGAACAGGTGGCAGTATGTATCAGAGAGAAATGTTTGTGAGGACTGATTTTATTGGATTTTAATTCAAATATTGGTGATTAAAAGGTGACACACCTTTTCCTGTGGGTCAGCCACTATCACATCCACAGCTGCAGGCAGTGTTTTGGCACTTCAGGCTGGGAGGAGGAAACCCCAGCATGATGCCTAGGTGTTACGCTGAGCACACCTCCTTTGGCATGTGACTGGAGAGGGCTTTCCATCACATGCCATATGTTGCTGCATGGCTCTGGCTACTCGCCCATTCTGTGCACCTACAGTTATCAGCCTCAGCCTTCCTGAGGCAGGATCTCCTGGGAGAGAAGAAGGTGGTGTGTCAGGGGATCCCTGCAGTGTAAATACAACCTGAAGAGTATTGGAAGGAGTCTTAGGTTTCACCAGCTTTTCCTCCTAAGGTCAAAGATCAGGATACAATTACCCATCTTCTAGGGTCACTGTTGACTTTTCAGACTTAATTCCATATGCAACCTGCATCTACTCTCCCCTATTGTCCCACAGGAGAACAGACTCTCTGATTTGTAATTAAAACACTTTGGATACTGTGTTAGACAGAAGCTAAACAATCCTTTGGGACTGACTTTGCTCAAATTCTGAATATAACACTGACTGCAATTTAAAGTAATAATTCAAGAGACCCTTCTTCCTACAAATGTACATGTCTCTGTAGGTCCATGAGATCTGATTATTTTCCCTTTGGTTGCTTGTGATCTGTCTTTTGTGATTTTGTTTAGGTGAGGAGTTAGACTACTCCTCCCTTCTTTGCCACTACACAGCCCTCACATTCCTTCCCCCTTGGCCCCATGTCACCTGCCCAATGTACAAACACCTGAGTTTCTGATCAGGACCGGGATCCTCCTCAGTTTTTCCATTTCTCAAAATACCGGTGATATCCACAGAATACACTGGAAAAAATACCAAGCAGATGTGACATTTTGGACTCTCCATTAGCAGAAAAAAAATCAGAAAGCTATTGTCACAGTTACCAAGCTAAAAGACACCTTTTAGAATCCTTTCTTTGCAGGCTCTCACTGAATTCACCCACTCATTTGTGTGACCTTCAGCAGAGTATGCTACAGTAATATCACTCAGACCAAGGCCTGAGTTACCTTTGGGTACAAATTTGAGTTAATATAGGGCATTTTTCTGGGACACGGTGACAAAAGTTGATTGAAGTAACTAATAGAGCTTTTTCCAAATACAGCACATACTGTTCATTCCTCAAAGGTATGTAACATTTAGAATAAAGAGAGCTGATTGCTGATGCACCTGTATTATTTAAACCTTTTTATGCTGCTATCAGCCTAGCCAGCTCCCAGTCTGACAGACCCATTCCAAAGTGCTTCTAGGCTTTGCTTTTCTTGGGGCCTTTCACCCCACCATCTTCTTTCTCTTCAGAAAAAGTAAAGGGGCTTGGATTATGCTTGGTTCCTTGTGTGTCTTTCAATATAGCCTTGTGACTAACAAAACTGGAATGCAGAAGATAAGAAGTACTTTCTTGACTTGCCTTTATGAAGACACTTTAACTTGCCACTGCTTTGACTGGATCTACTCAGGCAGCTTGCAGCCTCTGAAAACCTACCAGGACTTTTAAGCTCAGAATCCTGGTTTTACTTGAGCAAAAACTGAACATGTTAAAACATCTTTTAAAAGAGAAAATCTTGTGAGGAGTTGAGAGACAGAATGAAAAGCAAGGCAAACATGGTTCCTGTAGGATAGCTCCTTTCTTCCAGGCTTTCCCTCAGCTTGGCAGCTCTTCACAGGGACTTCCTATGCTGTGGCTACACAATCCACACAACTCCACACCATATTATCTGCTTGCTGTAACATCACTTTTTTCCCCCCCTGTCATGTGCTGGAGTTGTCTTTGTGTCACCATTTAAACCTCTCATGGCTTTCCCAGTTTCTGTGATGTGCAGTCTCCCCTGTGAGACCCCACTTTGCCCCAGGGAAGCTTCCCTTCCTAGTACACTTAGCTAGCATTTGCTGCATGGCAGGGAACAGGACAAGTGAATAACAACATGCAAAATCCCTTTTATTTCAGAGACTTACACCAAATCCAAGCATTCCTTACTTAAAGGAATGTGTGCAGCAATACATAGCAAACAGGCAAAGCAAATGCCATCTATCATCATCTTAAAAAAGAGAAAAAATTGATTTGAGCTTATACATATAGATGTTTATGTACATACATATGCATATATTCGTATATCTCTCTCACAGTCACAAAACTAGATATATTTATATACATAAAACTTCAGAAATGAGAAGCAAAAGATAGTAACTGTAAATGGGATGAAATATTTTTGTGATATGAAATTCAATAATTTTATTTCTATTTTGAAAATACTCACTGAAAAAAAAAAAAGAAAAAAAGAGCTTGTTTAAATACCATTCACACAACTGAGGGCTACATATGGTGATTCTGATGACAACCCTTCTCTCACATACTCCAGACCCTGTGATTTATATATCCTTCCCATACCTAACTAACCCCATGGTACCTGGTCCAAATTCAGAGTTGTCCTCTGGCTCATCAGATTTCATCTACCTCCAGAGTGTGCTAAGTACCATATCATAAAATACTCTGGGGTAAGCTTTTCAAGTTCACACAGGGATGCTTTTCTACTTAACTATTCAATGGCTGGGAATGAGACCAGCACAACATCTTAACTGTGGGGCACATTTAATTGAAATTCTTGTTCTGAGTAAGATTTTCATGTCTCAGATCAAATCACCAGGCTGGAAGATATTCAAAAGGCAACATTTGCTCAATATCTGCAGTTAATACAGGGCACTAGGCTTAGAAGACAGTGTCTGTCAAACCTGAGGGAATGACTGAAACACCCTTAAACCATGGGCTTCTAGAACCAGTCTTCTTGATGCATATCCAATACTTACAGTCACAGACAAGGAGAGATACTGAGTGTAACCCACCCAAAATACATCTTAGTATTGTGGGAAGGAGTCTTTATTACAATATGGGATTAATCCCTTTCAAGTAGAGAAAAAAATTGATTTTGTGCCTCCATCATCTGAGATGAATGCCTTAACCACTAAATGGGAAGAGAAAGAAACAGAATCTGTATCGCTTTCTTCCAAGTTTTATTAATCTCTTCTTTCCTACTGTTTTTTGTTTGGTTGGTTGGGGTTTTTTTTCAGAAATAAATATTGAGTAATTTTAGCTCAAGGGAACTATTTTTAAAGACTTCTTTTATCAAGAAGGAAAACATTTCCTATATTACACCAAGGCTCCTATGCTGAATATAGGCAGTTAACAAATTTCTCACAAAAAAATTTATTCCATCCATTCTTAAATTGTATAAAAAGGGCCCCTAAGGCTGGCTTGTGTCAGCTACTTACCCTGTCTTTCAATTTCTTAAGACAGTCTTCATAAACTCCTTTTAACTATTCAGGGAGCCTACAGCAATATGCAGTTGGAACACAAATCATATAAGATTCACAGATTCAATGCAGACAGTCTCTCAGATAATCTCAGACATAACCAATAATACTACTTCATTAAGAAGTAATCCATAAACATAAAGATTATGTACTAATGCACTAAATGGTTTTGTATAACATTTATATTACAATGAAACCATTGAATTGCTTGATGTCTAATGTTAAGTAATAATGAAATGAGAACAAAACTCCATTTTACAGCTTCTAATTTGAAGACATGCTTTAACTGTAACTAGACTTTTAAAAGCAAACTTCCCAAAAGTTTAATATTCTACATGACTTGAGTTTCCAAGTAACTTCTATCACTCACAATCGCACATATACACTGACTCCCACTCACCACTTAAGATCAGCCCATTATGAATGATAACTCCTCATTGAGACATACTGGGTAGGAAATAGACAACTGAGGACTACATTAATGAATGGACAAAACTTCAATTAAATGAATAAAACTACAATATTTATAGTAGCCAAATATCTGACCTTCACATTTCAACTTCAAGTTATTTGTGTTCTAAGAAAAATGATCTTTTTGAAATATATGGTGTTAAAAGATGCTGTTTTATTTGAGTACAGCTAGTTGTAGAACAAATTTTGCTAACTGAAAAAAAAAGCTGAACCAACTTCTGTCAACCAGTCAGCCAAAATTTTTGAGCCTAATCTAAGCACAGCATCTTTGAACCCAAAAGAAGAAGTTTGGAATGTTATAATAGCAGACAGGGAGCTGTAAGGCTGCAACTCAGTTGTCGCTAACAATAGCTTTTACTGCAGAGAAAACAGCAATAATAGTAAATTTCACTTATAAAGTGCCATTCTCAGAGTCCCAGGGAGTTTTGCATCCCAAGCAAGTAAAAGCAACACAGAAAATAGATCTTTCCAATTCTGCTTTAAAAAGCCAGGTTCAGAAACAGCTTCCCATATATAAATAAGAATTTAATTTCATTGGGAAAACATACACTAAAAGCTCAGACACCCACAGTCTTTAAATTATACATAGGACAAAATCATGAATCAGGATATTCTGACCTAGAAATTATACCAATAGGAAAAGGAAGAAAAGAAAAAAAAAAAGAAAACTAGGGCCCAATATTGCCACAGGCTTTGCAAATAAGGCAAAATACATTAAAATCAATAACATTTTCAAAAGAATAAGGAAACCACTAATGTATTTTTATATTTTCATGCATTTTGCTTGTATCTATAATTCTGAAGAAAAATCTTTAACTCAGCAAAACAATATACAAGACTATATGTATATATTTAGCATTGTTATAGCTAATATCCCACAGGACAATGGAATTAAAAAAGAAAAAAAAAGTTTAACTTGTGATCTCAAAGATATGATGCTTTTGTCCTTGAGAGCAACCATATTAAGAAAAAAAAGAGTATTGTTTTCTATAGTGGGAACCGAATATAGAGTTCTTGTGATGAACCCGTATGCTGATTTCTATGCTGAAAGGATTAAATTTGTTCCTTGCTATGGGGAATAGGCAAGATCAGTACACTGTAGAGAAGGACATACCAGCTCTGTCTCTTGAGAATGCTCCTCTGGCACTCCATAGAAAAGTCCTTACCAAAACACTAAAATCCTCTTTAGGGATTTGAAAGGGAAAAGAGGAGGCAAGTGGTGTATGGAATGGCTCTCAGCTGGCAGTCAACCATTTTCCATATGCTTTTCCTCAATGACAAGGAGAAGTTCTGTCTGGGAATGGCTCTCTTATGTCCTTTCTTCCCAAAGGACTATGGTATATGAGAAGCATAAAGTGTGGCTATGGAGGAGATATGGCATCTCAATCAGGACACAAAAAGTTGTGCTATGGACAAATCCAGATCATTAACATAGTTGCATGCCATAATCAGGAATTTTTAAATCTGTATCTGTAGTAAGCAGCTATAACCACAAGTATTTAACATCATGTTGTCACTGTCTGAGTCACATTAACTGGACAAATCCATATTTGGTTTCTAAGTGATGAGTCCTATCACAAAACTATTCATCACTGAACAAAAACGTGTTAACCCTGATACACTGTAGATAAAGAGGTACAATATTCCAATTATTTGGTATGTAGGAAAGCTATGGAATAAACAAACAATTTTTCAAGCATGTAACTAAGTTATTGAAAATCATGATACATACTTGACTTTCAAGCCAAAAAGTATTTTGTGTGGATGATGACACTTCAAACTGCACTCTATTATTGCCTGCAATTTTCAAATCCACATTGGCCCAATATGATTTAAGTGTCATTACAGTTTGGGCATGTTTGTCTTTGGACGCATCAGAAAGAGTAGACAACAGTCCTTTCACAAAGATATGTATTGAAATTAGATAACAGTGTTTACTAATAAGTATTTTAATTCTTTTTCTTTAAGAGAGTGTCAAGGATCAGGCACTAGACGAATGACAGATGCTCTCTATTAATCCCTCTCTCTTCCCAGGGGGAAAGACAAAGGGAGTAATGGAAAACAAAACTAAAACAGCTTTAATGAAAATAATAATAATAAAATATATACAAATATATACAAAATTAATATTGAACCCAACCCCCCTGATGATAATTGCATCACTGTCACCACTGATGCTGTGAAGCAGGCACTTGGGAAGTCCCAGGCTGGACTCACAGGCAGATGGGAACAGGACTTCAGGAGCCAGATGCTGGAAGTGAATGGATATGGATTAAAGGCAAAAGAATGGATGGAGTCTTCCACCATTGAAGAAGAGACCCTCGTGACCCCTCAGCTTTATACTGAATATGAGATATATATGGATGGAATGGAATGGTCAATTTTTAGTCACTTATCCTGTCCACTGTTCCCTGCAGGTGCAGCAGGATGCTTTCTGCATCCCCCAGCATGGAACACAAGACTTAATGGTGACCTTGGTCTCCATAGAAGCAAGTATAAGCAAGAGCCTTTCTGCATACCAATCCTTGTAGAGACTGTAAACATCAAACTACTAGAAGCATTCACTGTCTGTGAAAATATGCCTTTAACTTCAGAAAGTGTAGTTAGTTAGAAGAGACCTAGCTGAAAAATAATATCACTGAACAGAATTAGTTCTAACTCAAACCAGGACAGAGTCTGCATTACATGGATAAACAAGGTATCGGAGAATATATACCACCAAAAGGAAGACACACCAGTGCAAGAGGGTATTACTTACTACGACATATTAGATTAATTATATCTGTTCATAAAAATAAATAGTTATACTAGATGGATCTAGTAAAATTGAATTGGAAATTGGCATTTTCAAATGTGACAATAAGTAGATCATCTGTTATGTTAATGAGGCAGATATATATTTGTTATAAATACATTAATCAAATAGGCAAAAAATAAAGCCTCCAGCCACTCTCAATGTCCAAAAAAAAAAAATGTATTCTTCTGAGTGTGCAATCAATTACCATTGATAATTACGAAGGGACAGAAACTTCATCATTAATGAAACAAGGGAAAGAAATAGAATGCTAAAGCCAAATGTCAAGGGTAATGTCAACATCAATTCACAGAAGTGCATTGTACATTAAACTATGTCACATCTATACTGCTTTAATGCAGGCTAAAGCAGTTTGTCTGTAATAAACAAGGCAAAGTTTCAGCCACGTTTTAGTCCAGGCTCCCAAACCTTAGTGCAATGACACATTCAGTTAACAGCTTATCCTGCTATGATCATTTCTTTACTTCTCCCCATTTCTTTATCATTCAGAAATATACCCAGTGCTCAACTGTCACTGCTTAAAAAATTGTATATACATCTTCCCTTTTGTTTCATTTAAAGCTTCCATAGACAGTCTCATAGTTTTTTGTCAATGTGTGTCCTGGTTTGGGTGAGAACAGAGCTGGTTCTGTTCAGTGATTTTACTTTTCAGCTCAGTTCTTCTAACTGTACTTTCTGAAGTTAGCAGCCTGTTCTCACAAAGAGTGTCTGCTGCTGTCAGGGATAACACCCTGTGTTTAGAGTTACTACCAAGGATTGGTGTGCAGACCAAGGCCACTGCTGGATCTTGTGCACCACATTGGGGGGTGCAGGAAAGTGAAAGGCCGCACCTGCAGGGAGGAGCAGACAGGGCAGGTGACCCCAAACTGACCAACGAGGTATTCCAGCCCATATACATCATAATTGGTATAAAGCAGAGGGATCTGGAATGTCTAGAGCTCGCGCTCTCTGGGGGCTCCCAGGCTCTTCTTCCCTCTTGGGCCACTTTGCCAGCTTGGCTTGGCTTGGCTCAGGTCCTCTTTTGGTTCCTTCCTCAGACCATCCCAGGAGGACTCTGTCCCTTCTGCCTTTGATCCCAATCAGGGTGTTCCTGAATCTGGTACCAGAATCTGGCTCCTGAACCCAGCTCCCGTCAGCTGTGGGGCCCAGTCTGGGACTCCCCCAGTGCCTGCTCCACAGCAACTGCAATTACGTTTTTCTACAGTTGTCCTCTACTTCTAGATGAGAAATAGTTCTACTTGCTCATTGCTGAAAGCTGTTGTTCATGACATTTGAAACATAAGGTTTGGAGTGCTCTTTTAGCAGAAAAGTCCTTACAGTGTGGATGGTTAACAGAAAGCTGCAGAAGGGCACCACTGGATGATAAATATAAAAGTGCCTGTTGCCCTTTGAGTCTGCACTTCAGTAAGGCACAGTGAGGAAAGGTCTATCAATTTTCTTTGACTAAGATCCTGTCTGACAGATAAAAAGCCATGTGCTCTAGGGAGTTGAGGCTTACAGGGTATTGCTACTTAGCCTCTGTGATGAAGCACAAGGGATTCATTCTGATGTTACAGCCTCTCATTTGAAGTCTTTTGACCAGGCTTCTTTAGCCATATGCAAAGAGAGTCTGTGAGTGGGGTATACACAACTTTACAGATTATGCTTACACCCCCTGATACAGCGTGCCAGACCATACAGCACAACATACATGTGCCAGGACAGTGGCCTCCAGGAGAGAAGGGTTAGCCTCTGTAGTTATGTGGGACTGGTCCTGGATGTTGCTGAGCTGCTGTCTCTCATCAACTGATGCTACTGACAAGTCGACCAAATGACCCCAGCAAAACTATCTTCCTCATTTTCCTTTGAGGTTTTATACCATTCCTTGCTGTTGTTTCTCCTGATTTATTAATGGGTGATCCTGTCTTAGCCATCCTATCTCTGTAATTTTTACATTTTTCTGTTTCTACAGACTGTCTCATGGCTTTTTCTCTGCAGTCTGAGTCAAGGTGGCACAGCTAAGCCACATCAAGCCTAGACCCTGGGTCCTTCATACCCACAAAATTAAACCCCTGGGAGTGGGGGAGCTTGTCAGAGATTTCAGGGAGAGGGTTTAATCGCAGATCCTTGAGAAGATCTGCAGGCACAGAGCTAGCATGGGAACTGCAGGTTTTGTAAACCTCAGCAACAATGACCTATATTCTTCACTGCTATATAATTGTACTTTGATCTAGTACCTACTTGTTTATGTATATACAGGCAATTTTTTCATTAATGAGCCCCATAGTAACTCTGTTTCTTACACACATAAAGAAAAAGATCAGTTGCAGCAACTGAGGTGATGAATGAAGCTAGAACAGATTGCACAGCATCTGCACACTTTACTCTTAAAGTTATTTCTTGTTGTTAAATCACCATTATCCCAAAATCTGCCACAGTCGTCTTTGAAATATTACAAAACTGTGTACCTTCATGACTCAAAAACATTTTTCTTAGTGTTCCAGGAGACCAGTGTAAGGTTAAATCTAAAATGATCATCCAATAAATAATGAAAAAGCAAACATTAATTGTTTAAAAAACTCGCTTATGAGAATGAATGAAAAAAAGAAATAGTGCATATAAAAAAAAAAAAAAGAATAGTACTTTCTTGGTTCATGAAAAAGAGTCAGTTAAGTTAGTTTTCAAAGCAACCTTTTTCACAAATTGTGCCTAAGGGCAGTAAGAAATACTTATCTCCAAAGATGAAGTCAGAAACAGCAGAAGCAACAAAGCCTCCACTGCATTGTACTGTGTTAATGGTGATTCTCATTTCCCAAAGCAACATAGCAGTTGTTCATTTCTACACCTGTGCCTTCATCTGAATAATGGACAAAATGTCCACTGACCTTTTTCTGTAGTTCTTCACCTGTAGTCATGGAGTGAAGATTGCTTGTACTCTGTTTCACAGAGTGGTCAAGGTTGGCTGCTGATGTGCAAATTCTAAACCATATTACAAGTATCTATTTTAAGACATGAGAAAAAACATTTTATATGAGATTAAGGTTTCTGAAACACTACAACAGAGCTCATGAGGTGAATAACGGGTGGTTTTAAGTCATTAATGGCACCACTCCATGAACTGCTGAACTTATGTACAAAATGTTCTCCACATGCCTCATTTATATAGACCATTTGATTGCAAATGTGCTCTCTGGTATTAATCATGAGGTTGTTAATCTTAATATCATCATGTGCTGTGACTAGGAATTTCCAGTAGGCAAGCAATATGATAGGGAACTTTTTGCATAGATGCACCAATAAATGTGCATTAGTCATCTCCACATGCAGTAAAAGACTACAACAAATACAGCATGGAAAATCACAGAAGTCAGTATCATAGAAATCACAGTAGTTTTTTGTATAGATTCCAACATTTTGCTACATCATCTTCAGATAAAATTTGCACTAGGCCACTTGCTTTCTGTTATTCTCAGGTGTTATGTTAAACTACAGAAGAGTGTGCTAGTAGCTACAGGTTTTCCATGTATATATCCTCACCTGAAGATTTCCTAGAGCTTGCTCCATTTTTCTTTGCTGCCTTTTTTCTTTACTAGTCATCCCGGTGCTCTTATGTCTTTTTTGATTGTTCTCATATTACTAGTCTCAGTGTGCTCACCACCTACATGGAAGACCAGCAATGGATAATAATCTGAGGCTCGTACCAAGCTAATAAGTTTCCTAGTGACATCCTACAGTGACATCCTGGGTTAAGGGCTCCAGGGAGACAGCAGACTGTGAGAAGGGTCTATCCAGCATATTGTGCCCTCTGTTCCTCTCAGAAGGGAGGACAGATAGGACATAGCCTACAACTCTAAACCTTTTTTTTTTTTTGGGGGGGGGGTGTGGTTGTGCTAAGAGCAGTAGGCCTTTCTGACTGTGGACAAACCTCTGATGTAGGCTGCCCATTGACTGCATCCTCATTTGGTTGGTCTTTCTTGACCAGGGCCTCATATCTGTTCTTCAGTGGGACTTGAGGGGGTGAGGTGGGCAAGCAGGGAGTTCATCCATTGCTACAACCATGAACACATGAACTTGCCTCCACTCACTCCCCTCATCCAACTACTACCACTAGTCTGACAGGGGCAGGCTACAGGGTCTCACCGACCCTAGGTGCTTTCTGATGTGTGCTCCCATTTGTGTTTCAGGTAGGGCAGGGCCTGTCCACCAGTCTATCTGCTGTTCAGCCTCCCTGATGCTCCTCAGCCTTTCAACTTCCTCCTGTAACTTTGCTACGCGGCAGAGGAGATCGCCTGCCTGTTCAAAGCACACGTTGTGGTTCCCATTGCTGTCATTAGCTGCCAGTGCCAGGCTGTGACATTCCTTACAGCCTGTGACCTGGACCGCTGCGTGTTTCTGTGGGTGCTCTGTCTGAGTTCTCACATCCACCCTAGCAAGTGCTGAGCGTGTCACCTTCTGCCGGGTGGAGACCATGGCCGAGATCTTTCTAAAGATCAGGCTTCCCGGTGGCGCCGGCGGAGCCGCCGTTTTCCCCGCACGCCCTGCTGCCAGCACGTGCTCCTCTGTGACAGCCACAGCCTCCCTGTGTGTGCTCTGATTGTCGCTTCCTGTTTTGCCACATTTAGATCTCCCGCGGTTGTCTCGGCAACGACCTCAGCTATGTCAGCCTTTCGGCCTCGTATGTCAGAGTTCCGGCTCTGTGCGGGTCTCTGTTTTCCTTCGGGCTTTCCTCGGACCTTTCTGGCACAGGCAGAGAGTTACCCCCGTGCCGCTGCCTTGCTGTTCACGCTCTGAGAAAGACTGAGACACCTGGGCCTGCTTAGCCTGGAAAAGAGAAGACTGAGAGGGGACCTTTTTAATGTTTACAAATATCTGAAGGGTGGGCATCAAGTAGAAG
Source organism: Megaceryle torquata (assembly GCA_024611175.1). Taxonomy (NCBI): domain Eukaryota; kingdom Metazoa; phylum Chordata; class Aves; order Coraciiformes; family Cerylidae; genus Megaceryle; species Megaceryle torquata. The sequence continues at coordinate 30,597 of JANIJG010000501.1, read as the reverse complement.
GTGTCAGTCTCTTTTCAGTTGTGCCTCGTGGTAGGCCAATAGGTAATGGTAGCAAGAAGTTCCACCTCAACAGGAGGAAACCTTCATTGTGAGAGTGACAGAGCACTGGAACAGGCTGCCTGGAGAGGCTGTGGAGTTTCCTTCTCTAGAGACTTTCAAGACCCACCTGGATCTGTTGCTGTGTGGCCTGCTATAGGTGATCCTGTGAGGACAGGGGAGTTGAACTCGATTTCCAGAGGTCCCTTCCAATCCCTACCCCTCTATGATTCTCTTACCAGTGACTTCAATGAATGGCAATGTCTAGAGAAAGACAAGAGGTATGTCACAGATGAAAAAGCACAAGGATTAGGATTTAGTTTATATTTTAAATAAAAGGTAAATATTTTGGTCATGGTATGAATGAAGTAAATTATTTACTTCTAAAGAATAAAGTTATAACAAAAGGAATATAAAATGATCCTGGCACAGAAACACAGAGCACAACAGTGAAAGGAAATTTCTGCATTATCTTGCTATCACTGTAGAACATAAACTTATGTTTATTAAGGTCTACCTCAAAGCTTGTTAAGTGGCTTCATTCCACTCTTACTTAAATCTGCTTTGGAAAGTCACTACATTGAAAATAGGAAACTAATTCTTCCCCCCACCTTCATTTCCAACCTAAATTACTTTTTTTTTGGCAACACTGTAACCTACTTTTTTCTTGTTTTGAATTTATTCTATTGAATATTAAAGAGTCTTTCCATAGCTGCTATGTAGTTCAGTCCTCACCTTCAAAATTTCATTTTGCTAGATGAAATAAACCAGCCCCTCTGTTTACTCTCACACAAGACCACCAGTTCTCATATTACCCTATCTCTGTAAGAAAATAAGCTGTAATTCCATCACATTAATGTCTTGGAGCTGTATAAAAATCTTGAGATGAAAAATATTATTAAATAATTCTATTAATACTTCTCCAGCTCTAGTAAAACCAGATATTTTTTGCTGGTGATTTCTTTCATGATCTGTCTTCCACTTGCCATTACTGGCACCACAGAGACTCCTTCTTCTGTGACCACAAGTGACTGCTTAGAAGCTATTTCTACCATTAGTCCAGAGACAGCACTTATTTAACCTTGTCCAGCCACAAAGCTTGGTCAAATACCAAAGTTCTCACTCATTGTCCTTTATTTCACAGTCTGGCAAATAATAAGCATAACATTGTGTAGCACTGATTAAACAGCTCACAGGAGGTTTCAGCAGCTGGCAACCAGGGAATGCAACTGATCACTATCTTTTATATCCATATGTTTTTCTGTTTGATACTGTCTTTTGTCATGAATCTATCATGCATTTTAATAAGTATTTAGATTAGCCAAATACTAAGCATGTTTTCAAGGTCAGATGCCAAATGTTTAAATCTTTATGTGATGTATTGGGCCATTTCCTGATGTGCTCATTCTCCCTGCATGATATTCCATCTGTCTTTCATAGGTCCTCTAATTAGTCTTTCAGTGGACCACAAACATCCTGCTCTTTAGTGTACAGTCAGTTGCATATCTGCAACTGTTTTTAATGTTTTTCAGTACTTTCATAGCTGCATAAAAATGGTAGTTCTTATATTTGTGTGTATATGGAATCTGAATAGGTGTCATTTCGTGGAAGAGTGAAGCATCTCACAAACTACTAGGTCTCCTTATAACACTTGCTACAAGGAAGAAAAGAATGAAAGAAAAGTAAAAAGAGAACAAAAAACCAGCTGTGAAGGCTTGGCTGATTCAGTTTTCATTTCTGTGAAGTCTCTATATCTTCATTGATCTAAAGAGAGTTGAAATAAGATTTTTGAATACCAAAACATAGAGAGGGGTTTCATAGTTTTTAAATATTGTCCCTGAATGATAAAACTATTAGTGGGTGAGAGGAAAATCTTGTTAATTTTATGGAAAGGTAATGATTTGCTTTCAGCTTATACTTTCAACTTAGGCTAGTCTACATTTCCAAAGCTTTATTTTGAATGCGGAAGAACTGCAAGCTGACATTTAAAAAATGTGAACAGTAATTTATCAGGTTCAAAAGGACCAACCTCTTAATTCCATGAGCATTTCTTTGCGTAGAGCAGTGAAGACTTGAATAAGTACTATACCTTACCTCACAAATCATCCTTAAAAAGGCATTTTTGTTTGAACTGTTGACATAATTTCCACTAAGCAAAAAGGCAGGACAATGATTTTTATTCTACTTTCTGAATAATGATATGTTTTGTCAAGATTCCTGAAAATATGTTTACCGGATTCATTCTCATTTAATGTTGTTGTAATGGATGTTTTTATTTTAGTTCTAATTGGACTATAAAAGTCTTGAATACTATAGCTGATGATGTGTTTACTTTTTGCAACACAAACACATCCTTTTTCATAGAATCATATAATGCTTTGGGTTGGAAGGAACCTTTAAAGGTCATGTAATCCAACCCATTTTAATTTTCTTTCTAGTCAAGGTTTCTGTTCTTCTTTAGCAGACATCAATAAACAACAATATTCCTGATTTTGAATCAACTCTTTTGCTTTATTGTAACTGATTCTCTGTAGTGTAAAAATTCAACAGCAATTGCCTTGTACGTCATAGAATAGAATAGAATGGAATCTGAGTGTGTTATCTAATTTATCTATATTGTTTAAATTTTTCCATTTCTACTATTGAAGAATCAATGTATAAAGGACAACAATATGCCATACACAAGATGGGCATATAAAGACAAAATAGTGTTTGTTATAAATTAATATAATTTTAATATTTCTTCTAAAAAAAAATCACAGTTCCTTTACATATACTCTAGTTCTGCTGTAAATTTATTAACATTAAATACTTATAATAGAATAATTTGCATGCTGCAGAGCCTCTATACTCTCTTCTTTTAAAAAAAGATGCAAGTTAATTTATTACATATTGGAAGAGAAAAACTTCCTGGCTGTAGCCAGTGGTCAGGAAAAGCATGCAGTGTGCAACATTTTGCCTATAAACAGACTTGTGAATGAGTTTTATTCCTGAGACATTTAGAATTTGATTCTTATTAAATTTTATTAGAGTTACATTTAATATCAAGAGTGATCTCCAAGCAGTTACTCTAACAGCATTAAAACTATGAGTATCTAGAAATCTTTACATAAATAAAGCAAGTGCCAGCAGGGAGTATGGAGAACTTTTAAGCACAACCCCTCTTCAGAATTTCATCCTGAAATCTAGCAACATTTTACAAGTCCTGTCCCAGTGCATTTTACATTTTATGAAAATCTTCTACCTTTAGTATGAATTTGTCTGTTCTGTTATTCACTAAAAAAGCCACTGACATGGGTAGATTTCCATGGCTACTTAATCTGTTAGCTTTGCTTAAAACTTGAAGTAAGAGGAAAATACAGACATAATTACATGGTTTTCTTTGCAGGGTTCTTTTACAAAACCTATTCAGAAAGGGAAAATTTACCACATTTTAATGTTAGATCTTCTTTAGATTTAAACAGACAAAAATAGCAAATGCCATAGGCTAGTCTTATACTTTGTATTCCAGCTGTGATGTAGTTCATTAACAAGTCTGCTACAGGGAACAATAGGCATTTACACAGAAACTTTCACAGCTTTGTCCCAGCACTATTATTAGAAGTTGATATCTAGCATACTTTAACATTTAAGTTGTTGACCTACTGTTATTCTCTGTTAGAACTTCTTCATAATTTTATTTCAAATGTAAAATGAAAAGCAGGAAGAAAGAAAATATAAATATATAACTAATTTTATAATGAAAAATTATATTATAATCTCAAAATGCATTAATAGACACAATACCTAAATCATTGCAGTATCCAAATAAAAATACCAAAGCATGGCACAGTCTTTTAAAAATGTTGATGTAACCCAAGTCTACTAAAACTTGACTGCTAGGAATGAACCATGGGGGCACTTATCTTCTAATGAAGTAGAAAGTAATTTCATTTTGCATATAGATCGACTCACAAAATCCAAGCATAGAGAGATGGATTTTGTTACCTAATGTTATTGGAGAAAAAGATAAAGACATTTAGTATGATGTGCCAGATGAAAAGATATAAATCAGTGTCAGCCTGAAAGGCAAAAGTGCACGTGACACACATTTTTGTAACTAAATGGAAGATGTCAGAACATCTGTTTAATGACAAAGTAAAAAATTGACACTTGGGTTTGTGGTACGTATAAAATTACTTGAGCCAGGATAATATTTGAAATAAAATATCTGAAGTCAAAGTATTATTGATGAGTTTAGTTTACTAGGAATATTTCTAAAATATTCCTGAATATTTCTGTAATATTGATAAAATACTTGAAACAGTCCTCAAATTCTGTTTATAATTAGATAGGAACAAAATGTACATGCATATTTTTAATTAGCTTTTGGTCTACCATTAAAAAATATAAACCAATATTCACTTTGGGTGTCTGAAAGGGAATAGAAAAAGAAGTGGTGTTTTGAAAGTGTGAGAAAACAGTTAAGTAGATGAACATCCACCAAATTTTTTAAAAGTCAAAATATTTTAAAGGAGAGAAGAAAACCACCAAAAAGAAAACCAACCAACCAAAAACCCAACCAACCAACCAACCTAAAACCAAAACCCCACATAGTCTTAATGAGAAGCTTCAATAGACAACATATTTATGTGAAAGCAAACACCAATACTAGTTCAGCAGCAATAACAATTTTATCTCTAACAGCTCAGCCAGGTACAGCCCAAATGTTTAGTGAGAATACAAGAGGGAAAAATATCAGTGGGCTAAGTTTAAATTAGAGACTGATGTGTAATTCAGTGTAATATCCATAACGGCATAGAAAAATTACTGCTCTAAGAACTCTTCACAGCCACCACAAGAAGATTGCTTGCTCATGGGAGAGGCTACACTGAGGGCAAGGGGTAGGAATACCAATCACAGATTACACAGAAGGTCTGGTTTGCACTGAAACCTCAGAAATATCCCAAGGCTTGATCCAAAAATGTTCTTGGCTCTTTCATTAATTAAATTAATAACTACATAGTAAGCATTCCAAGTCTACCAGTACAGAGCAGGTGATTTACTCAAGGGCAATGCAGATGTACCTTATGGTAAGGGCACTGTTCTCTTGAATATAAATCTCAGATGTGTACAACTATAAATCTTTCAGTAAGTCATCACTCTCTTCTCCCTCCTGCATTGTTTTTACATGGATTTTTTCATACAAGAAAAAAAATATAGGAATAACTGTGAAGCAAACTGTACAATAGGAAAGTCTCCTACAGGAAAGCTGGTGCTGTATGAAATCAAGTGTCAACAAATGTACAGTGAAACCAGACCATTAACAACTGATGTAATGAGCTCAACTGAATGATATTTATTTTTTTAGTGTATAAGCCCTGGAAGATAAACTCAATGCCAGCTTTGAAAATCAGAGATTCGGTGTAAAGAACTGTGAAAAAGTAAACATTTAGAAAGAATTGGGGGATGTGGATCTTCCAATACTGTAAATACAGGTTTCTGCATCTATGTAAAACAATACAATACTCTGGACCATACAACACTGGAAATAGAATGGTGCAGAGAAGATGCATTAAATCCAGTCAGATGCAACACCACAGATAAAGAGACTTAATATCCTACTTATGTTTCCTCTTTTAAAAATATCAAAGTACTTTTGAGGAGATAGGAGAGGGGTAATCAGGAATGAAGTTATAGTACCTCAGGTACAGATTCTGTATCCAGGTCCTCTATAGGGGTACCCAGGATCAGTGTGTTTGTGTTGTTTCATTGTATAATTGTACTTATGTATAAGTATGAAGTCTTATATCTAAAGGAGAGATCCAGCCATCTGGGTTTCTGAAATGATTAAATTATGTCTCCTGTGTTATCTTTTTAGCATTCCTGTATCATAATCTGTTAGCATACTTGTTATTTCCATTATGAGAATGGTTGTCATGCAAATATTGTCTTTTCTAGTTATACAGGGTGTAGACATTTTTTTATCTGATTTGATTAATTTTGTCATAACCAACCTTTGGCTAGGACAGACAGAGAATTGCTGGAAGCTCTGGGAGATGATTTCCTCTTTCTCAATAGCTTGCTATCTTCTGATCTTCTTACTCCTTCTGCTGTAACCTGTGCATACATACAGTTATGTTCATAAAGAAAATATTTCTTTATTTTTATTCAAAACCTGTTGCTTGGTAATATTTATTTAAATCGAGCATCTTTTCATCAGCTATCAGGGAATGATTGTGTGAACAGTTCTTGCTGAAAACTCTTGAAAAATATTTGGACAAAAAATATTTAATTCCTTCATTTACAAACTTACATTCAGAACAATGCTACAATTGCCTCTGTTTCAAATGTGGGTTCACACTTATGCAAACAAGGTATTCTGATTTTCACCAAACTATATGATGAACAATATTGGGGGAAAATAGCATCATAACAACCATTCATAAATTCTATTTTTCATATTGTTTGATCAACTCAGTCCCTTCTCCAATTAAATTATATTTTAACATTGATTACTTTTGTTGCAGAGAGAAGATAGGTGACTATTAGCTATATCATTTGCATTCTGCTATTAACTAAAGAAGGACATACAGACTTAAGTTAATTTTTGGTCTGCTTTTCAATCTCTTTATATGTAGATATGCACCACCAAAAAAAAAAAAAAAACCAAACCCAAAACCAACCCTCCAATTCCTTCCACAAAACCCATAAACTATGTTTTATGAAAACATATGTACATTTGTTACATTCATATAGAATTCTGATTTAAATGATGGAACTCTTATATTCACAAAGGTAACGTTAGAGTAGATCCTCCCTACATAGGAAAAGAAACTAAAACACCCACAAACAAGCACCTTGCGAATATTTAGCAGAATAGAAAAGACATACATATGTTTTAAATGTTTTCTGTGAGGGCACGATCCCAGTTCAATAATGACATTGCCAAAGAATGCCAAAGAAGCAAAATGTTAACTGTTGAGAATTGTGGAGAGAAAACCTCAAATCTATTTTTTTTTTTTTTTTTTAAGGATTGCTTCTGTGAAAACTTTAGGTGTTTTATTCTCTGATTCTGTTGCAGCATTAAGGTAGAATGTTGGAGGGATAAGGTTAGCACATGCTTCTTCCTCTGGGCTTACAAACATTGTGCTGTTTGATTTCTGACTTAAACAAAAGGTGGAAACTTTCCCATAAAACCCTAGGGATTCAATTTCTCGGAGAGGTCCTTTTGTTAAGGAGGAGATAGAAGGGATAACTATCACAGTACAGCTAAAAATTTGAAAAGGGCCTGAATATAAAAGTCTACTGCCCCCTAGTATTAATATATGAAAAAATAATATATTAGAAGCCTCATAGATTTTGACATCTTTGACTTATATTATTGGTGAAACTTACTGTTGTAATTAGATAACTCCTCGTCATTATCACAAGTTGTGAGCTATACACACTGCTGCATATGCAATGCTTCAGCTTCTTTACTAATAGCATTGGTCTTTGACCTAGCTGGCCCATAAAAACACTTAAAAACTCACATAGTTGAGAGTCACTCTTCAGAGTCAGATACAGACAATCTGAGGAGGAATGAAGTCTGACAGACAGGACTAGTGAGGCACATGAACCTTCTCTCTGGCCAGAGAATAAGGCTGCCTAATATACATGTTAGAATAATGCAGTGGTACTACTCTGACTCCTTTGAGAAAAAATACTTTTGAGGTGTTTTCATTTGAGAATAAAATAGAATAATTCTGAGCTGGTGAAGCAATTTTTGTCACTTAACTTGTCCTCAGCAAGATCTCTAGATGTATGACTATAAATGGACTCCTCCTGGTGCAGCAGAATGAACATCTCAGTCACGTGAAGATCTGACTTTTGTTTTAAATGAAATCTGCAACACAGATTGGTAACAATTTCTATCTGCTCTTCTCATTTACTTTTATATCTTTTACCTCCACACAATTACAATATCATTGAATCGTATTCTAGCCATCAAAATATGTATCTCCTCCCAAACCATTTTCCACAGAAATTATTTCCCACTTTGTATAGGACAAGATACACTTCATTCTCTCAGAAGCAGGTCTTGAAATGACTAAAGGGAATAGTTTCACAAGCTTTACTATCTTCTTCACAGCTGACAGTAATTTCAGAGGAACGCCTCCAGCTCTTTAACCGTTTCATTTATAGCTACAGAAAATGTCAATAAAATTAATATGAATGGTAGAACATTTTTTTTTAAAAGCATTTAAAATTGTAACAAAGAACAGTGCTCACAGGAGTGCCTCACTGGATTTTTTATTCGTGTAAAATTATGTTGTGGCTTCTGTGTTATATGAGGCCACTGTATTATCTGAAACTAGGTCCCACCTGCACTGCTGATTCAGCCAAGAAGTCAGACAGGCTCTTGCACACACTTTTAAACACTGTCTTTGTTCTTTGGTGCCAAGCTTGAGATATGCACTGAGCTAATTGAGAAAAGAACAAGGAGCTCACCAAATAAATTAGTCTTTTGGATTTAATAATCTCTCACATAATGACGGGTTTAGGGTATGTAGTGTATCCCAGTTATCTATATGATGCTCCATAAGGACCTTAAAGGAGCATCAGGTTAAAGCTGTTCCCCTTAAAATACGGTTTAAAATTTTAAAGGCCTTGAGGCTATGTTTTCTTTGTTTATACTGTTATGTAACTGTCTGGGTTGGAAAGTTTTTGTACAAAAGAAAGAAGCTCCAATATCCTTCCAATGTGATGGAACATATCAGCAGTGCCAAATGGAGCACTGACAGCATCAGTGGCTTAGCGTCGTTATTTCCATTCCAAATGTGGTTTCATCTATTGAAGATGGTATTTCATATTGGATGTTTTTTCAGGAATTTTGTCAAAAGAAGTGCCATCCTACAATAGACAAGCACCAGCTAATAGGAGACTGGTGCTCATGGTTCCAATCAATGATTTTTTGGAATAGCGATTTAAGTCTGGGCCATTCAATCAGGCTACTTAGGGGTAAAGGTGCAATTTTATCCTTATCACAAAGAATCATTTAAGGTATAGAGTGAAATAATCTTTTAACTTTTTATAAGAAATTGGTTTTTATGTCTGAGTGTATTCCAGTGTCAAGGTTGAAGACTTCTATCTTTTCTGAAGGTATTCAGGGGGCTACATTTATTCCAGACATAACCAACCCAACAAGCCAAATCTTAATTGCTCTTTGCTGTGTGGTGACTTCAACTCTGTCTGTCTCAGGTACCCATTGCTTTGTAAAGAACATTTATATGTTTATCAGTAAAGTCAATGAGAGGTATGGTCTAGATGCCAGATTGCAAGATACAGCTCTTGCCATCTAATAGGAAAGGTAATGCTTTTTTTCACTTTCTTTGCAATACAGGCCAAATTGTTTTAAAGAGAGCTCTAAACCTAAGCACATAAAAGCAGCCCTTGCAGACAATAAAGCCTACATGATGAATGTTTATTCCCAGTGTACTAATGATGAAGGTTCTTGGCTTGAATGATAAGTGGGCTTGATATCTATCACTAAAATGTCAGCAGCTTAGAGGGCAGACTTTTAGCTGTAAGGACAGGACTTTCTGAAGACCTTCACTCATTAGTTACTGCTTGCGAACAAGGTTAAATCCTGTTATGGACAGTAATTTTCTGTTCTGAGTTAATCAAAGTAATAGTTAACATCAATACACACTTGAAATAAATCTAACATGCAACTGTGGCAAGCAGTTAACAGGAGAAGAGGGTATAACAGGCTGATGGTACTGTAGCAACCACTGGGGGAACGTGAAATTCATTTTAAGAGTAGTTGACTAAAAATAATATGATTTGTACAATAGTTTTAATTTTTCTATGTAATATCCAGGACACATTCTTTAAATTTAGAAGCCAAGAATATCTGAGTATTCCAAGTAATCTTATCTAACTGGAATTTTATAGCTGATTCCAGAAATGGTGTAAGCCTGCACTGCTGCTGTCTTTGCAAGATAGGGAGTATTTCCAGTGTCTAAGAGTTTGGTCCATTGAATCCAAGGTATTAGTAAACTGAAGGGCACAATAGAAGTTAAGAAAAAACAGCAATAAGAGAAAAGTGTACTGTGTAATCTCACCATGATGCACTGCACCAGAAATGAAAGTGCTGACTCATCATTTTGTTAATTACAGCTGTAACATCATGATGAATTAATTGATTTTGGGAATTGTTTGGTGAAGAAACAAACAGGAATTCAGAGCACTTTAAATAAGTAATAGTGACCAGTTTTGTATGAAAAAAAGTGTATTCTCAGCAGAGAAAATCCACTATTGGGACTGTCTTTTGGGTAAGAAAAATTGCAGATAACAGAAACATTATATTTTGTTACATTTAGGGATCTGGATTTAGTGGCATTTGGTAATATGCTATAAAGTAGGCCTAGTTTGGATAATACTGGAGACACCATAATCTAGGTATCAACTTTTCAGCTGATATAAATCAGTATAACATTAAACTTTAGTAGAGTGACGTGAGTTCTTACTAGTGATGGCAATTTCCAGCATGTAAAAATCTATGAATAAAGACGAGAATTTGATTCCACTAAAAGGGATGGAGATATTCTAGATTTTAATTTTTTCATTATTTCTATAGAGGAGAATGGGCCTCACTGTGATTTCTGGAAATAGTTTCAGGTTTTCATTTTATCTTTCGTGGATAGCAATAATATTTGCATTCTTACATTTTGACATTAGAGAACTGTTGTCTTTGTTGGTTCATGTATATAGGAAGAATGAAGTTGGCTTCACTTGTGTTCCATGGCAGAAAGGAGGGGACTGTTAAACCAAAGACTCTTTTACATGGCTTTTACATCTGCAGAGACAATGTGCAAGACGGCTTTTACACCTTGTTTGTGGTGTGGCCTGTACTAAAGTAAAATATGCATTTTCTTTGGAATGAAAATTTAGTGCCACTCAAGACTTTGAAGTTAAAAAGGATTCTTACTCTTTTCTTAGTTGTTTTGCATTTTGTTTCTGTAATCAAACATGATCTCTTTGATATTACATGAAAAAAGGAATCAGAAAATTATATAATGAAAATGGTAGCTGATGTCTGTGAGGAATCTGAATTAAGGGAAGCTTCATGAAATTGCAATTTAATTTTTTTTAAAGTTATATGCCACCTTTTCTGTACCTTGAATTCAATAATCAATGGACAAGTGAAATTCACCAGAGCACAGAAATGCATACTTCATATTCTGTCCCTACTAGGAACTTCACATGTGACTTGAGTAAATCACCTTATTTCTCACCCAAGCTTTTGAATGCTTTTAACCAAAATTTGCCATTTGGAGAAGGCTGAATTGTTTCAAACTTTCAGAAACACAAAAATAGCTTAGACTGCCAATTCTGAAACCTTTTTGATGACAGTGAGGGAAAGTAATGTGTACTTTTTCTAATTTATTAGAAGGAAAACTCCATCATTTATGCAACACATAATTTCCTGGAAAGTATTGGAAACTGCCTCAATTCTCTCCTCATCCTGGAGGACGTTGAGTACTTTTTTTTTTTATCCTTTAAGATACTTCATATCATCTTGATGTAGATTGCTTTCCACCAAAGCCAGGAATACTTACATATGCTTTGAAAAAGAGAGACAGTAACTCCAATAATGTCTAGAAACAGCAGAGTTCTATATTTTAGATATTTATATACAGTAGAAATTAAGTCAATAGAAAAAGTGAAAGTTATCTCGTTTCATTCTCTCTCAACATACACAGTACAAAAGTAATGTGATTAGGAACCTGACTGGTAAGATAGAGCTAAGATAAAGAGAAAATTAATTCCAGATCTCTATAGCTAAGATGAAGGGCAGAAGGGAGCAAGCCATTTTCCTTAGAAATGGAGTTACTTTCTATAAATTTAGTGCTTTCTTTCCATGGTTTTCCTCAAAAAGATTTTTTATTCATGTGTAATGAAACACACTTCTCAATAGAAAAGAAATACTTAAAAAAATATAGGGGTTTTGGGTTTGTTTTTGTTTTGGGTTTTTATTTTACCAAAGAGAAGCTTGGTCTTGCTCAGTGCAAATGTGTGGGTTTTTCTCTTAATTCCTCTCCTAGAAAATATTATTCATGAATCTCCTCAGTCTGTGCCTCAGCTTCTCATCTTTAATATGTAGTTAACAATACTTCCTTTCTTCTGCTGTTTGCCCATCTATTCTATTTAGATAGTAACCTTCCAAGCACAAAAGCTATTTATCATTTAATTAGAGGAATTTGTAGCATTCTAGTCTTGGAGAGGGCAACTAGATGCTATGGTAAGATAAACAATGAAAGTATATCTACGAATAGTGGATTCACACAGAAACTTCCCTGGGACAGCTGATAACACACAGCAACACACTGAAATACACTGAAAGTGTTGAGACTGTTGGTATGCAGTGTAATTAATGTATCTCTAGTTTCAGTTGCTTTTCCAAATTATTAAAACTTTGTGGCGTGGTAGATAATGCTATTCCAGGTCATTGTCTTGGTAAGGGGTCTATTACAGCCAGGACAATAGTTTTGTGATTATGAATAATAAGAATCTAAACCAAATTATTTACTAATGACCCATTTTCCTTTATATTTAAGCCACAAGAATGCTTAGTGATATCAGGACTCCCTTTTTTCAGACTTTTCAGTATTACTGAATTATCATTATTGTTTGCAGTTATTTCTGATAATTGTTTTACTGTTCCTTTTAATAAAGATTACTTTACCATCACAATAATTGATCATTAAAATACAGCTCATCTCACACCTATCAAGGCTTGCACAGAGACAATAGAGAGCAATTATTTATTAATTTTTGAGCTTTTTTTGAAGTTGCTCTATACCCATTTTCCAACAATTTCATAGGTCTCTTGAAGCATATATTTAGAAGCATTAATGAAGTGTATGTATCTTTTTTACTTAAAAAATTGGTGCATTAATTACATCAGAGAGGAAAAAGAAAGGTAACGATTCATATTTTAACCTATTCTGTATTAAACTTAGAACATGAACTCAACTTTATAAATTATGTTGTAGTACACACTGTCAGTATTGAACAACTCAGCACAGCAGGTTCTGAAGTTGAAGTTCCTGTGACATTAGTAGGTACAGTATTTACATGCATTCAAGTATGGATGCATGTGTCCATATTAATTCTCTGTGGGATGATGGCATTATGTTTTTATAAGCATAATGCATCACGTTTTTATAAGGCTTTACAAGATACACACTTCTTGAACCACCTGGAGAAACACCTGAGGTATTATGAAGAGTTCACTTTTTTCATTTTTGCTTCTGTGCCCCAAGATACACCCTATGAATTTAAGTTTAGGCCTTCAGGACCTAGGCTGATTCGTTTCCCTTCTGCTTCCACCAACCTGTCTCATTTTTCAAGCAATCTTTGACACCTTGGTATTTCAGTCATGTCCACAAAAAGCCTTCTGTAGCTTTTGCCTAAATCTAAGTTGTTAGGGAGAAAGGTGGAGATATAAATAAGGATGCAATTGATCAAAGTCGTTTTTGGTCACAAAAAAACCCTACCAGGCAAAAACCCAAAAGTTTAAAAGGAGGAATCTACTTTTAAACATATTTAATTGCCACAAGTTAGATGAAGAGCATGCTAATATAGCCCTAATTTGAAAGTACAGATTGCCAAGAAAAATGGAAACAAAATGGAGTGTAATTGAAACAGCACAAAAGGAAACTTAATATACATTAATCAGTCTTTCCTGGTGGATGGATTAAATGCTATGGTTCATTTCAAATACAGTCTTTTATAACAGTGTTACAAATCATGTTGTTTATATCTAATAGAGATTCCTAAATAATGTACCTGGGTTTGTAACATATCAGAGAGCTTTGCTGGTTACCACTAGCAGGTGCCTCTTCCTTTCCTTTTTGGTATTAATAACCAAATAGGCTTGTATACATTTTACAGAGGTTATTACCATGTGATATGCACATGAGGAAAGATAAGTCCTTTCCCCCATGACATATTAGGATTCCCCAATATTGAAAAGTTGCATTTATTCCTTTCCTACAGAAGTATGTTGCATTTAATTACCAATCACTTGTATGTAGCCTTCCAAGCCTTTCATACAGACTGAGCTTTTCTCCCTTCTACAGCTCTAAAAAAGGTATTCCACTTGCCATCATCATTTGTGTTTCTATATTTTTTTTAATTATTATTATTATCCACTTCATGTATACTGACTTCTGTGATTTAAAAATCTAAGTAAAATAAGCTCATGCAGTTCATTACTCACACTGAGAGCAGATCAAGATGAGCAACCACTTTGGATGGAAAAAGTTTTAGATTTAGACCTCCAAAATGTATATGTTTTAATACAAACTAGTATCGATCAAGAAGTAAGAACTAGAGTGTTATCATTTTTACAAGCAGTAGGTCATGATATAAGCAGAAAAGGGCAGTTTGTGTAGCTTCTGTTAGATGAGAGTGACCTGTAGAGTTGACAGTCCAGGCATGTCCCGGGCACGTTTAGTGTAACCTCATCTACAAAAACTAGCGTGTATATGTATTATTTACCACATTTGCCTTTATCTTCAGGCAAGTACAGAATTGCCAGGTGATAGACATACCAATTTCTGCATCAGCTTATAAACAGCAGCAACAATATGTGGTTTGTTTTAGACTGTGAAATCACAGTAGGTGACAAGATTAATTAAATGAACTCCAGAGGACAAACACTGGTAGATCAAAATTTATAGATGAGACATTTGACAAGGCACGGAGAGCCTAAATTCCACATCTGAACACGCAGAGCACTGTATGACCTTTGTGCACACTTTGAGCACTTGAAGCTGACTCCCAGCCAGCCATTTCTCCACTTTTGTACTAGACATTTGTAATATTTACATGCACTATGCAAAACATGGTGAGAAATAATACTTTCTACATCGGTGCCACATTAACCATTAATGTTAATAGCCTATCCCAAATACAGAAAGTATCTGCTAAAACCAAAGAAAGCAGATAATCTGCCTGCTGAATGAGGCAGATGTATGTCCAAGACATGAGAATTCAAAAGGCTGACAGTGAGCATCACCACAAACTTGCAGCATCAGCTAGTGCAAGGTTGCCGGCTCAAGCAGATTATGTCAATATAAGGAACACACCAGTTTGTGTGCGTCCAAACTTAACTTTGCAAGGAGTCCAGAAATCAGGAAGTTGCTGAGAATCTTTCCTGACATGATTGCACATCATACTGTTAATAAAGAGCATTATTTCATAGCATGCTCTTGTTTTAAGATAGTTAAATTGAGTACTGCTAAATAAATCAAGGTCAAGGAGTAAGCAAAAGCATGGTACCACTGGCTGTTCACTGTTTTTAGTTGTTAACATACTTCCTGATTACAATACAATAATTTGCAAAAGAAATTATGAGCAAGACAGACTAGTTTTTTTTCCTTTTAGACAACATCTTCTGCACTAACCCAGCAGATTCTGCAGCCTCAAATCTCCCATACAGCCTCCCACTATACCCCAGAAAATATAGGGTAGATAAACATCCCTGTGTGGTGCTGCAAAACAGCTGTCACATTCATGTCAGGCACTCTCGACTGAAAACATCCACCCCAAACTCAACAGACGGTAAGTCTCCTTTAGGGACAGATGGGTAGCACATGGAGCCTATGGTCTGACAGGGAAAAGTTCAGTATAGCATTAATTCAGCCTTTCAAAAGCACTTGCACACAAGAACTGACAATGGTCCATGGCCCTGTTATATTTAAAAAGGCAGATTTTGTTTATAAATTTCAAGACTAACTCCAAAAGTGTTTCAGAGTGCAATAAACTGGAAAACAGCAATGGGGAAATACAATCCCGAAACCAAAATAGATTGCAAAATTCCAATCAGAAAACAGCAAAAAATACAAATGCAGAATGGGAACAAGGATGTTTTAAAGAATATATAAGGAGGTAAAAATCAACATATATTAAAAATAATAATGGTAGGCAGGTAAAATTCTAAATAGTATGAATTTAGATTAATTTAACTGTCCTTTAAATTAAAAAAGAACAATCCGTAAGTATTTGCTTTAAGTGCTAATCACAATGAACTAGAAGTTATTAGTTTAATGTTTGGAATTATTCAACGGGGATACTAATCCATCTTTTGACAGATGTTCTTCTGCACATATAGGAATATATTCTTTGGTGCAGTTTACAACTAATTCAGGTCAATAACAACTTCATTCAAAGCTAGAAAATCACATAAGAGCAGAAGAAAGGAGGGAAAGATTTTTTTTTCTCTGTTTCAATCTGAGAATATAGTAAGGTACGTGGTAGTGAGATCTCAGAGAATTCTGAAACCTTGAAGGAACTGTCAGTGACATTTGCTTAAAATTGTTTGAATCAGGTTTTTTTTGTGCATGTGTTTCTGTGGTCAAAATATAATTTGACATCATGTTGAGAACCTACTCCTGTCAGATGTTATTTTCCTTGTGATTTTTCACTGAATGAGTTGATGGTGTTTTGAGGTGCTTCAGGGCCTCTTAAACTCATGCTCACCGTGTGACTGAGGGTTTTTGGGTCTGATTTTACACTTGGATGGCAACTCTTTTTTCATCAGAGCCTGCACCTCTGATGAAAAAATGTATAGGAAGCAGCAGCAACAGCAGGGCTTTCCTGTCCAAAAACGGCTGCCAGATCAGCTCTCTCTTGGCCTCCAACCAGCACTGGCAGGCTGTTAAGCTCTATTTTATCAGGTAACAATTACTCACTGATATCACCTCAAGTCCATGGTGCCTTTTTCCATCTCATCTCCTTTACAAGATGGAAAAGTGGAGATGAGAAGGAGTTGTTGCCTCAGATTTAGAAATCTGTCCAGCACCACCACAGCAGCTTCTGAGAGCTTTTAGTTCATCTGAGAGACCAAAGCAGCAGGAGGATGGATTCTACTATTCTTGTGAAGTGCCTAAAGGAGAAAAAAAAAAAAAAAAAAAAAGAAATAAATCTCATCCTTCTCAAGGTCTGCTGAGTCAGAAAGATTACCAGGAAGTTTTGCAGCTGGAGTCCTGGTAGCAAACAGAAAGGAAGGATCAGGATTGATTTTGTGTGAGGCAGTCAGTTTCTTTGATGACAAATTATAAATACTTTTTATGACTTTGCATGGAAAAGCTGGTAATAATGAGTGAATTCTTATTATGAATGAGAGCTTGTCCATTAGTGTAATACCATCTATTACTCTTCTGTAGCTACAACAGCACTATGTATACATGAGTGTATATTCTCAGCCTGTAATCAGCTTTCTCCATATTGGAATGGGTGTTACTGTGTCACTCATGTGAGTAGGATGTGGCAAAAGATTTCGTTTAGACCAGAAACAGCACAGGTATGAAAATGAGACTGTGTCTCATCCTCACTGACCAGCTTCATAACTCTATTCTGTAGAATGATCAGATTCTCTATATACCTTCCCAATATTTGCTCAGGCTATTACCTACATGTGCCTGTGTGGACTCACTGATGTAAAATGCCTGTTATCAGTGTTTGTATAGAAGGCATGACATACAAAATGGAATTATGTCTGATCACTACTTCCTGTTTTATTTTAATTGTAAGGCTGTTTGTCCTGCAGATTTGCAGTGCGTGGGAGCTGGAATGACCAGCCCTTTGTCAGCACTTCTTGTATTACTGTGGCACGACTCCTCCTGATGAATATTTCTTTTTTATAGTGTTATTTTAGAGTACTTTATAATATATTTAATAGTAATAGAGTGCCTAGATACCAGCTGTCTAAAAATACCTGTGATGTTCTGACAGACTGAATTGGCACAAAGAGTGAAGTTATGAAGAAAGAACTGAAATACAAAGTAAAAGATCTAGAAAGTGCTAAAGTAAATCAAATATTCCAGAAACTGTAGCTTGATATAAAAAGCTTGAGGAAATATCCAGAAAGTACATGGAAAAATGAAGAAAATTTATTAAAATAATGAAATTATGTTAAATAACAGAGAGCTCAGAATGCAAGTAGAGAGATGTGGGAAAGTGGTAAGATACGAAGCAGCTGGATGTACATTTTAAATGCAGTATGGAGAGAGTAAATACATAACTATATTTTTGTAGTTCTATTTCCTTTGGCAACATTTAACTCTTTACTGAATTTTTTTTTTACAGTCCAGAATTGGTTGTTTTCTGGAATTTTTGCATTCCTGCATTTGACATGCTGATGTTTATTGTTCTTATATTTGTCAAAGATTGAATACCAATCAGAATTCAAAGATTGAATATTATGTATTCTTTTTGCTTAATCATAAAGTAATACCAAGAAATGGGGGAAAAAATTGTATACCATTTAGATTATTTTCAGTCTTCTTTAAAGATGAGCCATTAGTAGATCAAGTGTAATTTTTTTCATAAAATCTATGGTACATTGTTGCTGTTTATATTAAATATAAGTTTCCGCCAGAATACAAAATATACAGTTTACATACACACAGAGTCTTCTGATCTATATTCAAAACAGATTTGCTAGTCTCCATAACATGTGCTGTATGTTATCCATGCTCTTCACAGCTTGAACTGAATGACTCCATTGTATTAATTTTTAAAATGCTCAGGTATCTTCCCAGTAAATAGACTGTCTCTGTTCTCTAAAACTTGTGGAATATCCCTTTGGTCAATAGATAACTGCTGATTATTTCCTTGTGTTATAAATTGGCAGACCCATCTCTATTAGCAGGCCAATCCCAAAATGGTTTTTTACTCATTTATTAGTTCTACATAGTTGTGTTTTAAAACTACATATATAACCTACCTTCTTCTGTATCTGACTGAATGCCTGTTTTTTATTTTACTGGCTCCATTTGCAAATTCCAGAAAAATCCCTGTCCCCTTCCACTCTTTATATTCCTCTGAGTTGCAGAAAACCAAAAAATGTAGTGTAAAGGACAGGAGCTGTGATTTGGGAGTTTAGTTGAAGGAAAAGAGAAGGAGGAAGATAAATATATCATTTTATCTCCTACTCAGGGTTGTTCAAGGATATCAGAAAAAGAAAACAATCAGGTCCTTGATGGAAGAAATGTTGTGTAGAATTACTGAAAATCCAGGTCATCTGCTGATGATAAGAAGCCTTCAGACAACTTTGCAGCAGTCAGCTAGAATTCAAACTTTATAGTATTTAATCAGAAATCTTTTCCTTTCTTAAATTCAATGCAGATAAAAGATGGCAAGGAGACTTCAGAATGTGATCAAATATTAAAAAATATGCTTGTGGAAGGTAAATAAAATTAGTAAGTGTAATTGCACCTATTTACATGAGGAAGCGTATAGGAGGACTTCAAATCCCTGAATATAATGAACTTATTAGGTATCTTTGAAGTTTCTAAAGCATTTGCGGACATTGTTAGCTGTTTAAAGTGAAAAGTGTGCAGCTAAAGATCTTTTAAGCAGAGTGAAAGCCTGCACCTATGATTTACCTTCCACAAGGCAGTACATGTTTCAGGATGCCCCACAGACATTCAAGTTGGAAATGCGCTATAAAGGTTTCTCCTAGTAAGACACTGAACTTTAATGATTGCATGTGGGTTAAAACTTAGAGGGGTATACAGAGTAGGAAAAATTTGAATAGACTTATCACGACTCCTGCAGAAGAAAGACCTCCTACTTATTTTTGATAGAACTGATTGTGCCATGCTATTTCATAGCTTTGAATTTTTTCCCCTTCAATGATGAGCTAATTATCATTCCATCAACTGTAACAAAGCCACCATTTTTCAAAATACAGTTCCATAAAGATGTGGAGGCAAAAAGAAAACATTTAGAGAAGACTACTAATAAGATGAGCTTGGCACGTGAATTTTGAGACCATGATTCTCACCCAGTTTGAGTTCTACTTTAATTTAGCACTGCTACACTTCAACAGAAGTTTAAGTTCATCTTAATTACACCTGAAGAATGCACAATTATTTTTTAAATACAATTGTTTTTAAAGTTATGCCTGATAGACTGGTGGACAAACTATAATATGTGTAAGCATAAATATATAAATGTATATATGCATCTACACACAAATATGTGCACACCCAAACTTATTTAGAAGACGTGTAGGTGTGGCACTTAGGGACATGGTTAAGTGGTGGACTTGGCAGTGTTAGGTTTATGGTTGGACTCAATCATCTTAAAAGTCTTTTCCAACTTAAATAATTCTATGACTTTATGATTCCACGCTGCAGACACCAGCTGGTGTGCTTGTGTGCAGGACTGCCATCCAAATGGACCCAGACAGGCTAGAGGAATAGGCCAGTGGGACACTTAAGAAATTCAGTCAGTGCAAAGTCAAAGTCCTGCATCTGTAGAGACACAACCCCCTGAAATGATACAGCCTGGGAACTGCTGGGCTGGAGCACCTGTGTGAAGAGCCCATGTGGGGTAGCAAGCCTAAAATGAGCCAGCAACACCTGGGCAGCAGAGAGTGCCACCAGCCTCTTGGGCTGCATTACCAAGGGCACAGACAGTTGGTCAAGGGAAGGGATTATCCACCTCTATGCAGAACTCAGATCACATCCAGAACATAGACTCCAGCTTTGGGCCCCCAGTGCAAGCCTAGGGGAGAGCAATCAAGCTGATAGGAACTGGATCACAAACCCTCTTGAGAAGAGCCTGTGTGACCAGGGCTCGTTCAACCTGGAGAAGTTTTTACTGTGTAGTACCTAACATCAGCACCCCAGGACCTTTAGGGAGGGCATCAAGAAGATGGAGCCAGGTTCTTCATGGTGGTTCATGGATGAGAGACAATGGATATAAATTGAAACAAAAGCTTCAGACTGAATGTAAAGAGAAGTGTTTTCCCTATGAGGAAAGGCTGTTAGCTCACCCAGAGAGGTGGGGCAGGGTCCATTCTTGGAGGTTTTCAAAACCAGACTGGGTAAAGCCCTCAGCAACCTGGACTTATATAACACCTAGTCCTGCTTCCTTAGCAGGATGTTGGGCTAGAAAGCTTCACAAGGCCCTTGCCACCTGAGTTATGCTATGGTACTATAATGTACTATGTATTTAAGCTATGTATCTGTATGTATATTGATGCTAGATATGTTAAATAAACTAATATATCAGACTAGATGGGCTGTACTTGTAGAATATGATAAATTATGTACGGAATTTAATTGCAGGGACAATGTAGGAAATGTTTTTAAGTTATGCTGCTTTCCCTAGATCACAGTTCCTACACGTACTTGAGCTCGAGAGTAATTTTATATATTCAAATCATTTACTGAAATCAATAGGACTCAAAAAATGAAACTAGGTACTTGAGGGAATATTGCTAGTCTGGCATCCTTTTGTGTGCTTGATTCTACGGAAACTATTTCTGAGAGTAAAAACAGCAGGAAGGAGTTCAATGTTTGCATACTGAAAAATTGATAAAAACTGCTAATAAGCACTATGAAGAGTACTTACTTCATCAGATGGAAAGATTTTAAGTATATGGAAATGGAATTTTTGTACTCTGACTGGAATGTTTATCAAGTTGCACAAGACAAAGAGTGTCTTCTAGGTCATTGAATTTTCTGTGGTGGATAACTGTCTTATAATCCTTTTTCATAAACTGTTAAAACACATTTTAAGAGTATTGTATGTGAAATGTTAGATGTAGAATTTTAAGATATTTCAGATAAAAAATCAAAATTTATTTTCTTCAGCTGCATAAGCAAGAAAATTTTTATTTTCTTCTAAGAACAGTATCAATAAATAGGCAGACAAGCAATACTTAGTAGGAAATGGCATCATGTTTAAAATATGAATGAAGATATAAATAGAATATATTAAGCATTCTCAGTTCTCATATTTCAGCAGTTCACTTAAACATTATTAACAGGTCAAATAATTGAAAAAATTACTTCAGTAGGGAAAAAAACCTCTTGGTAATTTTTTGAGGCAGAATGCTGTTCTGTTCACCTCTGCATTTTATTTTTCATTACTTTTCTATGAACTAGTTTATATTCCTTACAGGTTATGCCCAATGATTGAGATACTGGAGATAGCCAGAAGGTGGCTGCAAGAAGTATTCTAATTAACACATATAGCTATGTGTATAAAATCAATTACAAAATATATCAACAGAAGGTATTTTTAAACACCAAAAAGCAGAGTATATAGTATAACTAGATTTAGGTGGGAAAAAAACCTCTTATCAAATATATTTATATAACTATGGATTTAGTCACGATAACAGGGCAAAGTTTTACTCATGGGAATAGTGCTGCATTATTTAATTGGGATTACTGAGAACTGTCATAAGCAAGAACCTGATGTATTATGCTTTTGCTTTGCAAAAAGAAAAAGGTTTCTTATACATCATATAGATTTTTGCAATGAAAATACAGAAAATATTTGCTCAGAAATGCAATAGAGGTGTTGCAATCTAGCCTGTACCCATCTTATTGATTTAAAAATAATCTAATTTACACATTGTTGAAGGCAAACATAACTTCCTAGAAGGAACAGTCTATATTAGAAGGTGCCACATGTAGGCACTGCCTTCTTTGCTACAGAAATCTAAAATGACATTAAAGTAAATACTAAAATTATACTTGGTCAGAAATTGATCTCAGAAGTCTGGTCCTACTCTGTCGTCTCTGTGGTTCATAGAACATATTTAACCTTGGAAATATGAGCATATGGATCACTTTCAGAAATTTTTTATCATTTGTAAAGACTTCTTCCTTTCCCCTTTTTGCTATAGTTTGGCACACTTTTCCAAAAGAGACAATGCAATCCACTTACTTGAATAAGAATTTCTTCAAATTAAAGTTAGATTTCAAATGTTAGATTCTAATATTAGATGTCAGATTTGTGTGTTATCCCTTTTAAAGTGGGTTAAACAGCACAAAATTTAAGGATTATTGTGTTTTGTTTTTTTTTTTTTATTTTCCCCATATGACTTTTCCACTGGTATATTATACTTGGGTTCTGTTCCACAAACACACTTAGGGTTCATTTAACTGACCCAGTGTAGTTAGTGTTAACACCCCACAAAACTTTGAAAAATCTGAACATTTTAAAAATAAAGTTTTAATTCATCACTTTCTTTCTTCAAGTAAGCAAGAGGTCTGTCAGAGACCACACGTAAAAACACAAAGGAAAAAAGATTGAGACAGAAAAGCAGGATCTATCAAAGCCAGTAATTTCTTGCTATAACCATTAACTTGATTTTCTATGACAGAATTGAAATCTGTACTCCAAAGTTTTTGAGGAGGAAGCACATCCCCTACACTTTGAGTAAGGCACAAGGCAGAGGAGCTGTTCCAACTGGAGGTGCTGTGAAGGCTCCTAACCCAGTAATTAATTAATAACATCAAGAAATTAAGTTCTATACTATGACTTTGTCAAAGCTGAAACAAATGGGCATCTTTTTTGTGCATTTGGTAAAATGAGTACGTATTTTATGTTTTGATAATGTTACTAAATAACAGTGTACAGTCTATACCTGGATCCTGAGATATCAGCAGCCACCTAATTCCAATGGTCAAGTATCACTTTAAGTAAATAACTCATTAAATAACTAGGGAAATTTTTATATTATCCAAGTGTGCTTTCACATCAGTAATAATTCAGCAATTTTAACAGAAGAGAAAGGAGGAGAGTGAAAAATATATAAGTAATGATTTTCTCCCAGGAAGCCTGCCTTCTTTTCCTCTCGAGGGCACAGATTAAGGTGTGTCTGTTTCTGAATGAATGCGTGAGGGTCTACTTGAATGACAAAGCAGACAATTACTGGTAGGCAAGGTAAGAAGATTCCTTTATGTCAGATAAATAGTTCATGGAAATTTATTTGTGCTTAATTGGTGTCAATTCTTGAGAAATTAGTTTTCTTTGCCCTTCATGTGAATGATGTCCACATATTAACTCTCTGTAATACTAATGGTTGGAAACTCAGACCAGGTGACATCCATGGACAACACAACACAGATTCAGCCAGGCGAGCATCAAGGTTCTGGCTATCAGTGTTGGCATACAAAATACAGAAAAAGTTTGTTTCAAAAAACTTGGTGTAACTATGCATTGCAGAAGAGCAGGACCTGAAGACGATGGTTATTAATATGCATAAAACTTCAATACATACCATTCACAAAGTTTGTCAGAGTCTGTGTCAACACAATGTAACATTTACTTGGCTCTCCACTATGAAAGTGAAGTATTTAGAGCAGTTTATCTTCTAGAGAATGCAACTATGGCCGTGTATTTTTCCAAAGTACACTTAATTCTCTACAGTTATTTGAAATTTTTTATCCTCATCATTTTTTTTTTTCTGACAAAAATGTGCTTTCCTTTAAATTGTTTTTTAATACTAAGAAGATACTTATCAGCTAAGCATTTTGATATTCTATGTGAAAATACATAAAATAGTAATCTGAAATGTAAACACGGTGACATTTTGTAAATGTTTTATTGGAATCAATTTTTAGAAACAAAACATTTCTCTATCTTCACTGAACTCCTTCTAGCATAATTTTTTTGGCATGTCAGCATTGTCATATTTCAAGATAAATAAAGTCTTTCCAAAGACTAAGAACACTTTATGGGGAATGAATCTTACTTTTCCACACAGTTCTACCTTTCCTCTTTAGAGATTTTCATGACAAGCAATTCCTCTTAAAAGGTTTCCATCTTTTTCTTCCTTATCTCTGTGTTTCTCCATCAACCATCAGTTTTTTAGTTATGTCTGGAACTGTTTTTTTAGATTCTGATCATAAAACCTCTAACCTTTGTGAAAGTCTGAAACATGTTTCTTGCAAGGGTAAGAAGACTTAACATCCCCAAATGTACCATTTTATACAAACAAGTAATTTTGTGCTTTTAGTGAGTTCCATCATAGTAGCTTTGTTTACTTATCTCAGTAAAGTTGCATGTATTTTCAGGACTTCAGTTGTTGTACTGAAAAAAAAGACCAAGCTTTTTACTGATAAATGAAAATAATAGGAGATGTTTTGGTGGTGTTTATAAAGTTTGTAATTTACCTTTGCATTGCATTGTCTTAGTTTATATATTTTCTTTATTTATATATGTATATATGTTCTATAATTTTACATTTTTTGTAATTGCATTTGCCTAGGAGGATACTGACAAAATGTTTAAAGAAGACATAGAAAAAATAAAAACCAACACCACCTCCATGAAAAATCTCACTGCCAAGATTAAAAAACCTGTCTTCCTCAGGATTTACTTCCATGGGAGTTTAACAAGTCTTCACCACTTAGCAGAGTGAATGAAAGGCTTGATTTAGTTACTTCAGAGGAAGTGAAGCTGTTATTTGAGTTAATATACTGTATAATATATTTATAACCTAGAAATGGTGAATGCTTAGGCTGTAAGTTTGTCCTGCGCAGGATTTAACGTTATTTGGAATAGAAGAGAATGTTATTTAAAGAACTATCAGGGCTCAGTGAACACTAGTATATATTATTTTTAATTTGATATATAAGCACAACCTGTTACCGAAAGCAACAGAAGTCAGAAATTTTATGATTACATGAAACTTATTTTAAAATACAGTTTACCCATTAGCTCAATCAGCAATTGTTATTAAGTACCAAAAGAGATACATTGATCATATCAGAATAGGGGTTATAAGACATAAAATAGTTTTATTAGTAGAGACTATAGGCATAGGGCATATTATCAAAGTAAAGGAATATTTGGAATAAAATGTATGACCAAAATTGGTATATGACAAATATCTAGGTCTCTCAGTGCTGTCTATGCTGCTTTGGATGAATTGCTGCAGAACTAATGTATTAATTTGGATGATTTGAATACAGGTTAAAGCCATGGGTTTTGTCATTTATAATTTCTGGTTTTCTAAAGGACTATTATCATGTCATTCTGTTTAAGTTGTTTAAAACAAAAAAGAGCTTAGGACCAAACCTAAGTTCTAACCTTAATCTTAATGGATTCTAGGCTGTTCATTTTAAAACAAAACAGACAAAAGAAGAGCAAAAGTAAAGTTTATTTCCATTCCTCATTTGAAAAATATTGGGTTATTTCCTTTTCTATATAAACTGAAGGAATTTAAAGATTCTTAGAAATATTTACTTTTTACATAGTAGTGATTTACATCTTTGAAGCTTTATGGTCACAAATGGCAAATAGAGGTCTCAACATCTTGAATTCCAGCCGAAACTCACCTCCATAAAACCATATTGCGTGTCACTCTAATTAGGGAATTTAAGACAGAAGGAAGTATTTTGCTGTTTACAATATTTTGTCTGAAAAAGTTCACTTCACTAAAGCAGGCAAAAAGACAAGAGTCTTAATGTAATACACACTACTACTAAGATAAAGATTTCAGAGGCCTCCCCTAATATATCTTTCTCAAAAAAAAAAAAAAAAAAAAGTTTTAATGACACTGAACTTTAAGCATACACTATATGTTGAAGCCCACAGAAATTACTTAAGTTCTCTGAAATAACAGTGCTTTTTGTATGGAGTTGCCTATGACTGTACTGACAGAGCAGTATTTCAGTACATGCTGTCACCTGTTTCCTTAAAATCTGATGCTTTGGGTGAATGATAAGTGAAAAAAACAAATGGCCATAAAAAAGCAAACAACAAAACCACAATCCAAAAACCAAACCAAAACAAAATCCCATCTGTTATTAGCATGGAAGAGAAGACAAACAATCTCTGCCTCCAAACTTCTGCAAGTTTTCCCACCTGGGCTGAGTTAGAGCTATGAGCAGATGCATCTTTCCAGGGTATCCTAGGTGATGATGATATGAATAACTCTGAAAGCAAAATGAAATAGATTAAAGAAGCATGCTTGTTTATTCTGTGTGTTCTCACTGTTTAAATTAATTCAACATAATTGAAAAGGAAGGAGCACTATCCTTGGATATAAAGCAGATTCTGTTTTTGTTCCTTGAACTGCAATCTTATTGATGCATACTGGGTATCTGTGTCCAGAATAGGCAAAGTCAGTGACCCGTACTCCTTAGTAAATGAAGTTCAAGCTTTCTATTTTATTCTTAAAAATGAATGTATTTCGGTCTTGACCTTCATACCTTGTTCTGATTTTAGCCTTTTCTAACTGGAGATTGTCAGTCATAAATAATATGCTACATTTTGTAATGGTTTTTCACTGTGAAAAGAATATCACATAGAAATTAAATGAGATCACTGGCTGTATTTCTACTTCTGGTTGACAGAAATATAGCTCTGAAATCTGAAAGGTGCTTTACATGCTTTACATCCAAGACACCCAGGTCAAGCACTAACAAAGCCATTACAAATACATATTCTTCAAATAGATACGTTATTTCAACTCATGTTAAGCAAATGAGTAGTCTAAAAGGTAAATAATACAAACTTTGTTAGTATAATTCACAGAGAATAGGTCAAAAGAAAGTTCCTAAGCAAGCCCTATGGATGATGATGTTTCTCTAGATTAGTAAGTCTCAAAGAGATCTTCTGAGTTATCTTTCTGACATATTCTTAGGAAACTGGAATAATATTATCTGTTTCCAATGACAACGTAAGATGTTTTTGTAAGTTTACGATCTTTCTCATATTTAGCCAAAGGTTTCAAAAGCTTTATTGTTGGGTCATCCCATGAATCATTTAACCTTGTTCCAGTAACCAGCACAAAACAAGAGTATCTGTATTCTTATACACATATCTATAAGCATTTGCAGGAATGTGTGCATGCTTATGTATTTATAGGCATTTTATAAAGATGTAATACTGAGTTACTAAGAGATACAAGGCTGTTCAGCAAATGAGTTTCTATATGTTTCCCCAGTATCTACTTCTGCTTCAGATTTAGATATACACAGATACCTTTTAGAAGTTTAATAACTGTACATTTTATTCTATCGAAGACATACAAAGCATTTAAAATAATGAGACAAGATTCAAGACACTTGCAAATTTATTTTTATGTGATAAAGACTCCTCTGGAAAAGACTCTGCTTTAACACCAGGCTAGATAGAAAGTTAGGAATACAAGCTCTTCAGATAATATTCTGACTTTTGTATCGATATTGAAAAAAAAGCTTCCAATTTTCTATACCTATGGACATGATGGAATTTATTGTAACTAATTGGTCTTAAGTGAACCAATGATTCTGGAATCACTGAATGGTGCAGAGCTGTTGTCTTGAAACTGACTGGCTTCTACAAACTAACTGAATAGTTGAAATCAAAAACCGTATAATGTAATTATACAGATGACCCAGGTCAGAGTTTGTGTACATTAGGCTCAAGAAGCTTTCATACGCTGCTAACTTTATTGTGATCTCAGGTAGGCCCTGTGTGAAACACAGGTGATGTAATGACTTTGACATTGCTCTGTTCATGAAGCAGAGGTCTGCTTGAGGGACAGTTGCTGTTAATCAGCAACTTTGAAAGTACCTAACTCATTATGAAAAGACAATAACAATTCTAAAACTTTACTAGATTCATAGTATTTTAAAAACATTGAAGCTTCTCAACTCTCACTGATACCTAGATCTATTTTAAGTTAGATTTATCTTCCTGGGAAATCTTACTTTTAGCTCCAGTAGAACTCATGAGTACAAGCAGAGTGTCTTCTCTGATGTCAATAGCTCTAGCTTGTGAAGACTTCAACACATGGGAACTACAGGCATCTATGCAGTCATTTTTTTGCTATTTTATTTAAAATTAATTTGATTATCTTTCAAAAAAACCCAAATTAACCAGAATTTGAGAGTGCAGTAACAAACCTGCTGAGTAAAGAGGAGTTTATTATTTATAACACTGAATTAAATATAAGACAGCCCCAGCTGTGTTGTATCAAGATTAATCTGAGAATGCAGCTGATAGAGGTTCCCTAATTTACAGCTAGTAACTAGTCCTTCAGCCTTTCCACTGCATTCTAGGTGGACTAAATTAGAATTTGGAACTGTAATTTTGTTATCTGAGATTCCCAAATGCAGCCAAAATTGAGAGATACATGACACACAGTGAGAGTATTGAATAATCTGTGTTCAGACCTGATTAAAATTTCCCAATATTTCAGCAGGGTCTTGCTTCCAAATATTAGGGGCTTAAAGCTTACAGGATTCAGCTTGTCTAAGTAAAATTATATCACCAAATAGTAAAAGTACAAAAATAATCCTGCCTGTCCTTGATATCAACAACCATATTTAGAAGTCTCAACAATTTTCAAAGCATTTAAAAAGTGTTTTGCATTCTAAGACTTCTCATGAGAACAACAGATTCAAATTTAGACAATGCTTAAAAGTTACCAATTTTAAGCCTATATCAGGAAATGCTTATAATAGAAATAGCAGTTAAGAATTTCCTATAAGGTAGTTATGTTTAAAAGAAAATGAAACTATTCTTAACAGAAGGATTAAAAATATGCCCTTTCCACTAATAGGTTATTCATCTTATACAATACATAAATCAGGTTGATAAAATTTGAAGCAGTATATAAAATTTATCTCCAGGACATGGTGCCTAATATCAATTATTAATGCAGGCTAAACAAATACAGGTTGACAAACTTGCATTTCTATTTCTCCCATTTATAAATCACTCTCTGTCATACTGCTGCTGTTGTATCAGGGACATGCTTTGTATCAAAACTCTAAAATGCAATCCAGTTTTGCCTTCTCAAGGCTTCGTGGGGCATGTTTCCTCCTCCTACATTTTAAATCTCCTTCCTTTGCTGCCATATTACCTTGCAAAACTTTGAAGGAAAGAAAAGATGGGTTAACCTTATGTTTACATGATATAAATACACACACGTGTATAATGTATTATATCCTTAGGCGCATACAAGTGTTTTTAAAGGCATGCTTATGATTGATTGCACTAGACCAGATCCTTTCATCCTCCCTTCTCCCCGTTTTCCAATTCTTGTTCCTTCCGCAACCACTTTGACCTCTGTCCATTCTTTGCTCTTATCTCCATCCGAGTAAAAAGCTCAAGCGTAATACATTTTTCCCCTATGGCTTTGCTAATTTTGTACCAAAGTTTGTGATTTCTGGTGTTCCCTAGGTAATATCAGCCCTACATAGTATGACTTACTGGTAATACTTAGATGGTTATCTTGATAATACCAATTGGTATTATTGATAAACTTATGTGGATACTGCTGGCAACACAAGGTTGGCTCCCCAAAGGTTCCTCAGTGCTCCCCTCTAATTATCTGTGACCACTGGCCAGTTCTCACATAACTCCCCCTTAACAGCCTGTGAAAGCTGGTGATTCTCCACAGCACTATCTGTAACTTTTGTGAGCTTTGCACTTTGTTATGTTCAGCAGTTTCAGCTCTGTGAACCTCAGGCCAGGGTCCCCTGCCTGCAGACTTTAATGTCCTTTCACAAAGATGAAAAATTAGTAAGCCAGAGAATTGCCTATGGGTATCTGAGCTCCTTTAGAAATTTGCCAAAGAGCAATTAAGTCTACTATTCTCCTGAATTTAGGTAACAACATTCCACTTAGATAATACCATTTTGTACATAATTTCCGTACCCCTCTCCCCCCCCGCCCCCCCCGAAAAAAAAAGGAAAAGACCCCCTGACCAGCCACGGTCGTGCGCCAGCAGTAGACACACACCCACAAAGGGGCCGCAGCGGCGACAACCCCACT
>JANIJG010000500.1:18762-41520 GCA_024611175.1 Megaceryle torquata | reverse complement strand
TCTCTCAGTCTGCTGGCCATGCTTCTTTTGATGCAGCCCAGGATACGATTGGCCTTCTGGGCTGCAAGCACACACTGGCTGCTCATGTCCAGCTTCTCATCTCTCAGCACCCCCAAGTCCTTTTCCGCAGGGCTGCTCTCTATTGCCTCTTTCCCAAGCTTGTATTGATCATGGGGATTTGTCTGGCCCAGGTGCAGGACCCTGCACTTCCTCTTGTTGAAGCTCATGAGGTTCACCTGGTCCCACCTCTCCAGCTTGTCTAGTTCTTTCTGGATGACATCACATCCATCTAGTGTTATCAACAGCACCACTCAGCTTGGTGTCATCCGCAAGCTTCCTGATGGTGCACTCGATCCCGCTGTCTATATCACTGATAAAAATGTTAAATAAGACAGGCCCCAGTACAGACCTCTCGGGGACACCACTTGTCACTGCTCTCCATCTGGACTTTGAGCTATAGTGCCGTTAAACTGGAACTTCAGATGGTAAAGATAATTTTCAGAAACTGAATCTTAAATTAAGGAACCAGAGGTGAAACATGTAAGACTCCAGCAGACTTTAAGGCTTAGAATTTTTTTTCGAACTCTACAGAATGTTCCTGTAGGTTTTCTTGGAATTGTATTTGGGCTATATTCTTAAGGAATATTGGAAATTAGTAAATTTATTTATTCTGCTGGGCTCTTCCCCGTCATATGAAACAATAAGGTTTGAGAAGTTAGGCATTTAGTACTCTTACTTAGGTCAGCAGCAGCATTGAATTGTTGAACCTCTACTACTGGAGCTAGAAAGTGATTCTTACTGCTAAGTACAAAGTCATCTTACTCTCCTACACAAAACCAGCCTCTACAATTAGGCATGTATACTGCATTAGTGTGGACTGAAAATGCAGCATCATCTTTGCATTGCATCGCACAAGGACTTTTGATTCATCATAGGTTGATATTTCATTCACCTGCGTATAGAAAAAAAAGCTTCAAGCAAATAAACCCCAACCTTAAAGCTTTATTAAATTAAATTACAGCTAAGTTTGTTCATATACTGAACCCTTCACCTATGTCCTGTGTTCAGGTGGTTTTATCTAACTTGAACCTAGGATATAAAGAATTGTGAACTGAGAAAATAACCTACTCTGCAGCAACATGTAGACCCAAGGAAGAAGCAGCAACAGGGATCCCTTCTACCATGCTACATTATGACAGTACCATTACTTGGAGGTCTTGTTTACAAAACCAGACAGCTTGACATACCATGACAATTACATAGTTCAGTTTTGTTAGGTTAAAGAGGAGATGAAAATCAAGGAAAATTAATTTGAATTAATAAATTAAAACTATAAACTACACTTTCAATTTTTATTGTACTATTACTCACTTGCCAAGTCAGACTTTTAGCACAGGTCTCATGATGCATTTCTCCCAGACTTAGATCTTGGACTTAGGTATGTTAGTCTTACCCATTTAATTTCATGTATATCTCATCTTCATCTTCCACAGGAAAAACAAAACAAAACAAACAAGAAACCCCCCCCCACAAACAAGGAAAACCAAAAATAATAAAAAAAAAACCACACACACAAAAAACCAACCCGAAATAGAACAAAAAAAGCCCACCAAACCTACCCCAAGCATCAAAAAAAACTTAGCAAGACCATACCACTGTTTTAAGGGATCCAGCTTTTCAAAAAAAAAAAAAAAACACCCACAAATATTTTCCTTCTAGAAAATGGAAATATTAGCAGCCACAGATGTGTGATGATGGCATAAATCAGATTATAAATAAGAAACTATGTGACAATGTAGCAACCACTCCACTTGGCTTCTGGATACACACCCATCCCTTCCTGTAAACTCAGCTTGGAGCTGTACCAGCAAAGCAACCAGTACTCTGATACAGGCTTTCCACAGGATAGCTGGCAGCCAAGCTCTTGAGTGCCCAGAAAGCTTCAAAAAAAACCAGAGAACAAAGGGGCAACTCCTGCCTACTCATAATTTTTTATAACTGCATTTCCAAGAGAAGCTACTTAAATGTAAAGCTACTATAGATCTCAATACATAAAGTATGTTGTTATCCAACAGAACCCAAAGAAGTTGCTCACATAAGCTTTCTGTTGTTGGAAAGATGACAACTTAGATTATCAGTTTAACTGGAAACAAAAAAAAACCCCATCAGAGATGTTCTGTGTGGTGTCTTCATAAAAATGCTGTGAAAGGGAGATTTTTTTTTTTTCCACACTCCCTGCTCGAGCTTTACAGGTACTGTATATTCAATAAACTGTTGAATTTGGCACTGTGTTACAGTACATATGTTCAACTGAATCTGTAAAAAGCACCCTTATATTCTCTTTACATAATAAAGAATTGTATCATAAAATATACACTCATTTTCTGCAATGTATATATAAATATCTCTTGCTCTGAGTGGTTCCTCAAGTAAAGAAAGCATACATTAACTAATAAAAAAACCCCCTAACATTTATTATATAGTTTTGACATATGACTTTGGGGCAGATCATATAATCCAGCAGATGACTTCTTTACAGTAGCATAACGGGGTTTGGAGTCGTTTTACTGGTGAATTTTTCAGGTAATTTTTCAGCATTTTTAGTTTCTGTGGGTTTAGCATCAAGAAAATATAGAGGAAAAAAAAAAGAGAATAAAAAAAAGTAAAATTTAAACTAACAAATTAAAAAAAAGCCAACCTAACAAACAGACAACTAAAATAATCCCAAACAAATCAAGAAAAACACCTTGCCTTAACTAAAGTAAGGAAATTTGTAGACTGCTTAAATTGATCCTTCTGATTTCAGAGTCCTATCTTCAAAAGATCATTATATTCTAAGAGTGATTATCTTTTTATTACCTGAATCATCATTCATTCTCTTCTATTATTTTCTTGCATAGGTAGTTTTGTCCTAAGCCTGTAGTCTACTATTACCACGTACATATATATCCACATATAGAGTGATGGTTGGAGTATTCTAAGGTGAGCTGATTGCAGTCATTATAGCTAAGGGTGTCAAAATGGTATAATGACCTATTATATTTACATCAAACTTTTTGACTGTTTATATGCTGAGGGAAAAAAAACAAACAAAAAAACCCACACAAAAAAAACCAAAACAAAAACAAACAAACAAACAAACAAACAAAAAACCAACCAAAAAAAACCAAAAAAACAAAAAAAAAACCAAAAAAAACCAACCAACCAAAAAAAACATAAAAAACCCCACGTGGATTTAGAAATTCCTTTACACTTTCAGCACTGTCAAATATGAGACATTGTATGAAAAAGCAGAGAAAATAGTGTCCTACTGTTCCATAAAAATTCTTAAGGCCCTCCTTTCCTCTTCTGTGATGTGCATCAATGCTTCCCAGATATAGTTGTGCCTAAATCTGAGTATTTTTGACAAATATGAGCAAAACTAGTTCAGTCACATTTTTAACTATAAGGAAAGAAACAATTTCCTCCCACTTTGGGCAATATCTTGCAATGTTAGCAGGAGAAGGCTTCCAGTCAATGTAGAAGAATTAATATTTCCAAACAAGGATTTTGCTTCGCAGTATTTAAAGTCTTGATAAACTGATGTTTTCCCAGATTGATATAACGCACTTATAAAACTAAGCTTACTTTAGTAGAAGGACATCTCTTCTGGCTAATCATCTCATGTATTTCATGTGCAGCCAGAGAAGAATTTACATTGGATAGATATTTACACATGTGGAACTACTTATGCTTTTCTTGAGCTATAACATTTGCAGTGGATTAAGAGCTGAATCTTCAATATGTACTTGAACCTTCAATATATTTTTTAGTATTACCCTCCCTGTCTTAGCATAAATCTAGTCAAAAGTCTCAGAAAGAACTTATGTTCCAATTTGGAATAGGAGGTTATGTTTGCTAATAGTACTTGAAATGTTTATTTTTCAAAGATTGTGTTGCTAGGTATAGCACATTTGACAATGTCATACAAATAACTGTTGTTTCTTATTGTCGAACAATCATGTTGTCAGATTTGTTTTAAATGGAATCCACAACATTGTACCAAAATCTGCTCAGGCAGAAGCAGCTTATTAAACAGATTAAGTTTTTTTTGGTTGGTTGGTTGGATTTCAGTTTTGTTTTTGTTGTTGTATGGTTGCCTGGTTAGTTGTTTTGTTAGGTTATGGAAATAGCACCAATCAGATGATATCCTGAATCCTAAGCAAATTATGTTACTGGTACAAAACCTAGGTAGATAGTCTGGAGAGGGATGGAAGGAAAATCTGAAAAGCTGCAGCACAAGATCGCTAGTGATCCAGGTAACTTCCAGAAATCAGTGGGATTTATTAGAACTGTACTGTATCTGTAGAAAATTTAATTCTGGTTCAAACATCATTTAAATTTTCCCCAAAACTTGATGTAAGCAGAATCTCTATGTTTTTAATCAGGGATGTAAATGTTTCTACATTAAAATAGATAAGATGAGCCCAGATCCACTGTCCTCTGAAACTTGAATCTTTCATTTAAGAGTCCAACCTGAGGAAGGCTGTGGCAGAACAGAAGCCAGAAAGTTATCCTCTACAGAACTATTTATAAAATTATGATTAAAATTAATCTTTCTGCATTATAGGCTTACCACACTGTCTTCTCTCTTGCCTAAAAGAAAGCAGATAAATTTATGGCCATAAAATAAAGATCAGATTCTCAAATAGGGTAATTCTACTGAAATTCAGTACGAAATACTGAATTAGTCTTTTAGGGGTAAATCCACATCATCCAGAAACTTACTGTGAAAGACAAGTTATATAGAGATTTCAGTATAATCTCATCTACAATACTATTATTCAGTTCTACTCCTTTGTCAACTGTAATTTCATATACTGCATTTAGAACTTTATCATCCCTAGGCATATAAGGGTTTAATGTTTGTCACAAACACTCAATAAACCATATGTGTTCATGTGTATACAATGTCATTTCTCTCAGACAATATATGGATGTTAATGTATCTGGGTCTAAGAGCTTAACAGCTCTACCCAGATTCAGTACTTAAAACAGCTTTATGAAATGTACTATTATGGTTGCTTTACAATCAATTCAAGTATTTTTATTCAGATTAAAAATACTTCTTACTAAGGTATGTTAACCAAACTGCACTGTACTGTAAAGAAACCTATTACACGTCACTCCAGCACTTGTGCTCAGTCTCATTATCAGTCAGGGAACCCATTTCTGTAAAGGCACCACAGAAATCACTACAGAATTGGAATGCAGCAATACAGAGCAAACTTTTTTATGCAGCTGAAGCTTTTGCATAGCAGAATAGAATAGGAATCCCTGAAGAATAAGTGTTCAAACACAGTATTAGAGCACATCTTGAAATGTAGCTTAGCTAATAGCACAGACTGTGCTGAATTGATTTTCTTCAGTTATTCAAATCTCATTTTATATGCCCTATTTAATTCCCTCTCCATTTCAATTGATATGAAATATAAAAAAAACCTCTAAATAATTTATTAGGAAAAAAACATACAAGCTAATTAGAAGCTAAAATTTGAAATCCAAACACAAACTCCTTTTTTAAAACAACTCTTTTTAAATTTTTTATTTTTGTCTGGTTTGAAGCTGTCTTTTGTATTGTTTTGGAGGCACAATGAGTTTTCTTACCTTTTTTTTTTTTTTTTTTTTTCCCCAGACTAATGAATGATTACAAGAAAGCCCTTAGGTTTCATCTGCTTTGATTACATGCTACCAATAAATGTTTGTACTTGTTTTTAATGCTATTGAAATTGTAATTAAATTAATAAAATGTAAATGTTGTATTCTTAACCATGCAATGAGATTTTATATAATTATAAATTAAAATAAATGCCATCATTATTATTAATTGCTCTCTTTAATTGTAACTTGAGCACTTAAATGTCACTTTACTACATATTACCAAGGTTGGACTTTGCTAGCAGATATCATTGGGAAGGATGGAGAGGGCAACAGAAAAAGGGTGTTTTAATGTAGCAGCACTTTCCATGAGCAGATCCATGTGCATTAGCAAGTAGAAGGCAATAATTAAAAATAAAATAATCATCTCCTGCAATTCATGAATTGTACTACTGTATACTTCGCTTTTGTGCCAATTACTTCTTACAACAGATATTTGTACATTAAGAGATGAAGCTCTTCTGAGTCTTCAACAATATTCAGGTAAACATCTTCCTGATAACATAATAAATGTAACATCTAATTAATATTTTCCATTAATCTCTATTATCTAGTTTCAAAATTAGAAAAATTCTCCACAAAAGATTTATGATTTTTATTTACTCTGACTGAAACTATATAATTCTCAAATTTTTTTTTCTTCTTAGTTTTTTGGTAATTTTTCAAGTAGTGGTTTTATCCCCCAAAAAAACCTGTTTTCAAATGCACATTAAGACACTTCTTCACATTCTTACTCAGTGCCATGTATAGAGTTCTTCAAATAATCAGTACAGAGTTTCAAAAATTTCAGTTCTATTCCTACTTTTTAATT
Organism: Megaceryle torquata; assembly: GCA_024611175.1. Classification (NCBI taxonomy): domain Eukaryota; kingdom Metazoa; phylum Chordata; class Aves; order Coraciiformes; family Cerylidae; genus Megaceryle; species Megaceryle torquata. The sequence goes on along the minus strand of JANIJG010000500.1, from coordinate 35,012 downwards.
TTTCAATCATAAAATTTATTAATGAAAATCACTTTTTGAAATATGAAAATTGAATCATAGTTTATGATAAAATAAAACTGTGATAATTATTTCCAAGAAAAAAAGAAAGTAACATTATTCCAAATATCACTATTCTTACTGGGTTTCCTCATTAGTAAGAGCAACCTGGAGACAAAACTCTTTGTGAGCCCATTATCATTTGTTATCCAAACTGTTCTCTAACTTTTTATCTCACACATACACACATAAATTGGTGCCTGCAATTGTCTAACCTATAAAGCCAAATCACACAGAACCTGGCAACACCCTGACTTTATGTTGTCAATTTGAACCTTAGATCTCAAATGCAAGAAGAGACACCTACCATTTTTTATTTAGAACAGAGTTGCTTTGTAGCTTAATTAAAGCAATGTCTGACAGTTCAGAAGATGAGGATATTTTTTTCCTACAAGGTCTGACAGCATCTTCAGCTCAAATGTGATAACGCAGCTTATGCAAGAAATAGTGAAACATGACATTAAAACTTAGCCCCCAGCTTTACAGAATTCAGACATTAATAGCCTTATCTTTCTTTGATTTCCACTAATTTATTTAATAGAAATACACAACTACCAACTTAGTAAGTATATGTATCTAGGATATTTTTAACTGAAATTCTTATATACTTTAAAAAGATGCCTTCTATAAGCTTTATAACTATTAGCAAACAGGAAGGAGTCAGGGTGGGTGGGAATCAAAGCAAAACAGGAAAAAAACAAACAAGGGAGAAAATATTTCTTTTTAAAAGGGCAAGAAAAAACGATAAATAAGTACACAAATTCTCTGTGCATCAAACTTAGCCTCAAGATCATAGAAAATAAGAACTCAGACCACAAATCTTAAAACCTCAGTTCAAGGTCCAGCTGTGAAAGACACATTTCTGCTATGTTCAGAATAGAGAAAAAAGTGGTAAAGTATGCAGCTGACAGTAAGACTCGCCTACACCTGGAAGTCATTTTATGTTTTGGGTCAGGTTAAGAAATAGAATGTATTTTACATGGATTTTTGTATCACACCCTTCAGTGCAACACAGTTAAAAGCAGTGGTTTCTTCACTCTGGCATGTTTTACAGAAATAAATATGAACTTTCATTCACCTTAGTTTATTTGAAATGAGAAGAGACATTCTTAACCAGTTTCCATATAAAGAACATGCATATCTAATGTTTTAGCCCTTTCAGGTGTGACTAAGAATACCTTAAGGATAAGCTCTGGCAGAAATAGTGCCATTTACTTACAATTGACTAAAAAGGATGATACGAAGGAGCTATCTTATGGAATACATAATTAATTTTATCCCTTCTCTTGTCTCATTTCCTCCAGCAAACTGACATACACTGGGAGAAAGGAAAAAAAAAAAAAAGGAGGGGTGGCGAGAGTTTTTCTGTTCTATCTGTCCTCAAAACAGATTTGATATTTTACTGATTTTGGTTTTCCAAATTTTGTGGTTTGCTAGCCTAAGCTTCTGATCACTTGAGCTTGACAGCTGTTGAAGCATGACTTCTGGAACTCCAGCAAGCACAAAGCACACTGCTCCATTTTCCTGAAACAATAACTGGAAATAATGCTGTAGCCAAATCCTCTGTGTTATCTGCCACCCCCCATAATTCAGAGACCCACAGGAACTGTCAATTGGTTCCTGTCAATTCCAAAGAGTCAATCTCAGGGCCATACCAAGTGCTAAAACACCTGGTAAACTCCAGTGAAGTGTGAAAGGTGGATATATCTCTAGGACTACATTTTATCACACCACTAATACTGCCTGGCACAGCACAGACATAATGAATGAGGCCTTGACTCTGTTTATTCCAGTCCCTTCCACAATAATTGATTGGTAGCAAGTTGTCAGCTAGCTATGCACTGTAATTCTGGCCAGTCCTAAACTGTCAGCATGAGAAAGCAGAGAGTCCATCTTCCTTACTCTCCACCCCTGTGTAGCTTGATGAGCACTAGGAATTAGCCTTGCTTTAAATGCCAGACAGCACACAGACGCACATGGCTGTCACTGAAAATACACATTCAGATGCTACTAGGTTTTCTCAAAGTTCTCTCTTCTTAACATGCATGGATGGAGAAAGAGGCCAGATTTAATGTGAGATTAAATTATAATAAATTCACCATATATATTTTTTTTTTCTAATAAAATATTTTGTTTATCAGGAATGCAACTAAGGATAAAAAATCATAATGGATCTCCATCCCCTGCTGCATAGAGTCCCTTGGTAGAAAAGTATCCAATGAAAATGAAAATGAGAGATGGAAGCTGCTCAACAATGCTGAAGGCATGCTCTTTTGCTTCTTTTTATTCAGTAAAAGCTGTCAAGAATCCACATCCTCTGATGTACTTGCATTTAGCATAGGGGCTTGTCAATTATTTATTGCAGAGAATTCTGTCAGACTGGGATTAAGATGTCCTAAAATTCCCAAGAGGGTAATTCATCATAACACAATATAGTGTGTGAATAATGGACACCCACAAAAGGCTCAGCTGACATGATAGAAGTGCATGATAGGTGAATTGAGGTCACAGGCTTGATGTGAAGACATTGGACAATGCATATCCAGGCTGTCAGTCAAGCCATTAAAAAGAAGAAAGTACATGAATATGAAATAGCAAACAATCACATTGGCTTTTGTTTCCTTGTTCCTAACAGCTCAAAGGAAATAGATGCTGAAGCTAATGAACACATCCCCACTGTGTGCCAGTGAACTTCTACAGTGGCTGTTACAGCTCCAAGTGAAAGACAAATATCCTGTAAACATTCCAGTTTGGGATTAATAAAGCTAAGCATGGAATTTTCTTTTGCTAGTGATAATCTGGTTTATTTCTGCATTTTTTCACTCACAACATACTTAGAATAATAGAATCATTTCAGCTGAAAGAAACCTTTAAGATCATTGAGTCCAATCACTAACCCAGAACTGCCAGGTCACCACTAAACACTATCCATAAGCACCACATCTACAAGTCTTTTAAACACCTCCAGGGATGGTGACTCTACCACGTCCCTGGGTAGCCTGTTCCAATACTTTTACAACCCTTTCTGTGAAGAAGTTCTTTCTAATAGCCTACCTAAACCACCCTTGGTGCAACTTCAGGCCATTTCCTCTTCTTCTATAACTTGTTACCTGGGAGAAGAGACTGATCCCCACCTCACTACAACCTCTTTTCAGGTAGTTGTAGAGAGCAATAAGGTCTCCTCTCAGCCTCCCTTCTGCAGATTAAATAACCTCGATTCCTTCAGCTACTCCTCATAATACTTGTTCTCTAGACCCTTCACCAGCTGCCCTACTTTGGGCATGCTCCAGCATGTCAATATCCTTCTTGTAGTGAGGGGCCCAAAACTGAACATCGAATTTGAGGTGCAGCCTCATCAGTGCTGAATATAGGAGGATGATCACTTCCTATGAGAGTTAGCTTTCAGTAACAAACAGCATTTTAAATCAAAGCAAATATATATTACCTACGGTTTGAATTACTACCTGGTTTACTATCACAAACCTATCAGTCTAGAAATTTCATTGACCCTATTCCTCAAAACTAGACTATGCAAATAAAGTTAGCATCTGTCAAACATACAGAAGTTAAATTAAAATCTTACCTGAATTCAACCAATGCTACAAAATTCTTGGTATTACAGTGAAAAGGACATTTCACAGAGAAGTCCCACTTCATCCACTTACATATTTCACTGATTTCATATTTTTTATTAATAACATGTTTAAAGATATATCAAATGCATATAAAGAGTAGCCTCATGTTAGTGTAAAATCTAGCCTAGTCTTGAAGTCGATTCTCAAAATGTATTGTTTTTCCCACTTATGTGTAAGTAGATCAGCCAACCAGTGAGGTGTGTCCCTGTGTTACTACTGTCTTCCAGGTTACCACAACATAAACATAATTCAGTATCAATCAAAACCAGTAAAACAGGTCCCAGCTGTGGCTTCTGCAGATACCTTGCCTTCAAATACTCCTATAAATTAGTCTTACATCGCAGCTTGCCTCCTTAAACTGCCTTTTGCCTGAAGACCCCTTCCAGTGGTCTCCACAGCTTCCAGTCCCTCCTACTTCAGCCTGTAGCATAGCCCCAGCAGTAAAGAAGCAGCTAATTTTCACAGAGACAGACACATCGTTTTCTACTTTTCTACACTCGCAATTCTCAATCTAAGGCATAAAATCTCTAACTCATCCTGAGTATTCAGGAATAATTAAGCACCAGTTACATAAATTATACCTTGACATCTTTTTCTCCCTGGGCATAATTTAACATTCTAAGTTTTCCCCTGTGACTGCACACTAGCAGACCCCTAGTTTTCAGACATTATGAAAGATAAAATAAAGCCTTGCCTTACTGAAGAGAGAAAAGTAAATTATTATTGTATCTTTTACTTTTCTTATTGAAATCTTATTGTTAATAAATACAGTTACACTGCAGTTTTAAAACTCAAATAAGAATAAATACAATGATTAGTTGAATGTTGAGCTATTTTTACCACAGGGACTAAGAAAGAATTTTTGCTTGGTTTATATGGCTATTATTTTGTGCATAAACTCCCTCCTCAAAAAAATATTTATATTTATTAAGATATCTCCTCTTTATCGATGCATCTGTATTAGCAAATAGCATTCTACAGTTGAGCAGGGAAGCAAAATCCATCTTTAGAGTGCAGAGCTGATGCTGAGATCCTGCATCCCCAGTACATGTTAGTAGCTGTAGGCCTGAGAAATTAATGCCTATCAAAGACTGGAAAGTATTAGAAGTATTTCTAGGTATCACTTTCTCTTCCTTCCTATCTCTTTCTCTACTGTTTGTTAATTTAGCCAATGTTAACCTAAACACATATGATACTCACAGAGCTCCAGCTCAGAATATTCATTGCTCATGATTAACACTGCTAGAATAAGGTTAGTAATTAGGTTGCCAAGTCAAATACTAAGAATGAGGAAAAGAACATAAAAGTATCATTTTCCTCTTATACTGGGAAAACTAGGTGAACAAAATACAATGTATATAGGTAATCAAGAAAAAAAAATAACCCTGAAACATTGTATTTTACTCATAAACCCCCTTCTTTGGTAGTGTATTAAGTGCTATTGAACTCTGTGACATTTTGCAATTCACTAAATGGGCTGACAAAGTATTTGGTTGAACAAGTTTCAAATGTCTCTGACCATAAGCCCACTTTCTCTCTGCTCAGTAATCCAATTCTCCAAAAACTAAAATGTTATCCAAAATTTTTAGAAATGTCAACTAGATGCTATTGGGTTTCACATAAGCAACTACCTAAGTAAAACCAAGCTAACAACCAAAAATTCAACCATCAAAATGTGGAATAGACTGCTTAGAAAAGGGCAGCATATTTTCTATACCAGTAGTAGATTTCATTTTTTATCTAGTCTATAAATACAAGCTTTCTATCATTCTGAAGGTGACATTTCTATATCGTTTGGTTTTAGTAATGCATAAGTGATAAATGTTAAAAAATGTTGTATATTAAATATAAAAAACAGCATAGTTTCTCATTATTTTGCAGTTCCACAAATCTGAGTTATTCATTATTTATATTTTTGAAATGTAAGTGAAGCAGTCACCTCCAGATGAATTTCAATTGATTAATGGTGAGCTTACATTCAAGTATATATATGTATAAGTAGTTGTAGTTTGGAATGTAAGTCAGGAAATGGCAAAAGAAAGATGTATTTGCCTGACATATGGTAAAACGTTCCTGCAAGAAAATGAAACAAGGAAATTTTAATTTAGATGAGCTTAAAAAGATTCTTTATAAAAATTAATGTTTGCAATAACAATGGCTGCATAAAAATAAGGCAAGTGAAAAATTCTGTAATATCACATGAACAAGTAGTTTGTATTTTTGTGTGAAAAGATGTTGATGTTGTGACCACATGGACTTATAAAGAAAAGGAATAAAATAAGCACTATGACAAAAATGTAATTCCACTCAGATGAGATATTAATAAACTTAAATTTATTCTGGCATTGTATAAACCATCACACAGAGAATAAGTGATGTTAAAGAACCATTCAAAATCCAGTAATGCCTGAATTAAATTTTACTTTCTAGGGGTCTCTTTTTCATGTGTGTTGATGTTAACAAGGTGGGCAAGAGATTAGGAAGAAATGTGGATTAGAGTACTGGTGCCTGGTATAAATTGAGCCTAAACCAGGGTAAGGAGACTTAAGACTGAAGTGACTTGGGATTTATGGAAGCCTGATAAAAAGACCTAATGAGGTGTAAGATTTAACACATAAACCAGCATGAATGTGTAGAACTGATCAAAAATAAGTAATCTTTTATGGTTCTTTGTCATCTGTTAGACAAGGATAACAACAGGCATATTCAAATGCCATCCTTCCCTTCAGGACTAGTTCCTGTTTCAAATGTACAAGAGAAAAGGGCTTCAAAGATAAAATCTCAAGTGTTTCTAACGTGAAGATAAAAATCACTTGTCCTGTTTTCCAGCTTTGTTCCTGGAAATGACTAAACAGCTTCTGTCTAAAAGATTTTCTAAAAAAAAAAAAATCAGCCTCAATCATTCTATGATTGTATGATGTAGCCTCAGGTTAAGATATTTTGGTTTAGGTGTTTATCCTCATCTACTGTAAGTAGGGATATAATCAGCACAGCCATTGCTGTCCATACAGCACCTAAACTGAGTGAAGGTGTCCACCTAAAAGTGAGTGGAATAGTTCACTTGAGTGAATTTAGATGTCTGTAACTGAAGCTGGATCTCTCCCAGTGTCAATAATTCTAGACAATAACCTAGAGGCATGAGCCTACACCATGCTGCAAGAATGCATGGGGATTACTTAAAACCCATTTATAGTCCATATGTAGATCTCTAGTTTTTTTTCTTGAAATGGATGAATGTCAGATAATAAAGATTGTTATCAAACTAGAATGACAAAGGATATGAATTCTGGTGGTGAGTTTTTGGTTTGTTTTTTAAGATTATACCTCTAGGGAAGAAACACAATATTTTTGTTTTCTGTGAATTTTCTGCATTTTGAGAAATTTGGGTCTTCTGACAGTTTAATTTTTATTCTATAATTTCTGCTTTATGAGTCTAAGAAGTAATATTGATCTGTGCCTTCAAAATTTACTTTCCCTAACAACATTTGATATTAGCCATTAAGCTGAGACCATTTGTCACTTTCTGTCACTAAAAAGATGTTCAGTCATCTTCTGAACATTTCCTTCATTATTTTTAAGGTCTAACATAACTATTGATTTATTGTCAACACATCGTATCTTCACTCTTAATGGAACCTATAGACTTTATCCTTCCTCATTTTTTTATTTAATTGTCATCTATGGAAGTTACAGACACTTTATCCTGTGCTCCACTCTGAGAGAAAAAGGGATGTTGTGACAACAATGACATTTATTTATTTTCTTACTCCTGTCTTTGTGTTTAGACATTTTTTCCCTCATAATGGTTCCCTTTCAAGAGTTAGAATAATTTCTTCTGAAGATGCAAAAAAATGTCTGGACAACCTGTTCCAGTGTTGACTAGCCTTCATTTCAAAATATTTTTTTTCTAATATCTAATCACTTTTTCTCATGGTGTAATTTTTATCCATTGCCTTTTCTCCTTTCTCTGAAAGATTTCAGCATAAACTGAAAATGAAAGAAATTGCATTCAATAAACACTACAATACATTAGAAATTCAATTAAGCAAATACTATCAAGGAAAAGCAAGCTTGACACTTTGTGTGCAAGTACCTTATATAGTACTTTCCACAACATTATCTTAAGAAACCTCTTCCTACTTCTCTTAGCTGCTCCTAAGACATGTGCTCTTGACCCCTCACCAGCTCTGTTGCCCTTCTGTGGGCATGCTCTATTATCTCAATGTCCTTCATGTAAGTGAGGGACCTAGAACACATGTATGCACACATGAACAAGTTCCTTGAAATTTCTGTAGAATTTCTATTTGTAGTTTCCTTGGGGGGTTTTTGGAAAAAAAAAAGAAAAAAGAAAAAAGAAAAAAGTTTTGATTCAATACTTACTGAAATCCACCCTGTGAATTCATATTAATTTAAGACCAGTCATGTCTATCTAAGTAAACTCAACAAGTTATGCTTAAAATTATGGTAACTACCACTGGTATGGAAAATATTACCCACTCATTTTCTCATTTTTACTGAAAGCAAATTTTCTAAAGAATCATTTAATAGAAGAAATTAATCTATTTTCATCTTTTTTTAATCTCCTATTCATTTTAGAGTCGAAACAGAAAATCATACCAAAGGCAGTTAATGAAACAACATAAATCCTTTTTGTAGGAACTGAATACGAAGATTTATCATCATTTAATTTCAAACTCATAATGAATAGTCCCCATGTAGTTTTGATACATGAGTATTTTTACTAGTACTTTGGCTTCAACTACACAGCACAGAGAAACAGGCACTGTAGTATTAAAAAAATTACACATTTTTTAACAAGCTTATTTCTTTGAAATCAAGGACTTTTTAAAAGGGAATGAAGAAACCTTTCTGGTAAATTTTATTCTGGGTATGTAACTCTTGATTTTATGTAATTTCTCATTTATGTAATACAGTAAATGATGATTTATCAATATATAAAAATGTTAATAAAATATCAAGCAATAACAATATTTATATTACCTTCCAGCTATAGGGTTTTTGTTTTAACTTCTATGAGAGTACTTACAGAACTTACTGCCTATGATACTTAACTAACTTAACTACAATTAAGTAGTCTGCAAAATGTTTTCGGAGAGATGGGACACATCACGATGCTAAGACAGAAAAATTCAATAGCTCAATTCCCCAGTCTACATGAGAGTTGCAAACATTTTACTCTCAGGTCATAAGAAAATTGGTAGCAGGGCAATAAAAGAATCAAATGCTTCCTCTAAAGGCAACTTATACCATAACTAATCATGACAGCATTCACATTCTAAATAATCACGTTAAAATGCCTTATTAAAAGGAAAACCCCTCTACAAAATAAATGAAGAAATTACAAATTCCAATCCATATTTCATACTGTGAAAACAGGAACTCAGCAGATGCATATTTTATGAATACAGCAATGAAAGTACAACCAGTTTTCCATATTCATGAAAAGCATTGCTGAAAATATTCATCATATTCATCAGGAAAATGTAAATTCTTCCTAACACATTGTGTAACATTCTATAAAGGGAGAAAAGTAAAGGCTTTTCTTTACATGACAGTTTGTTCATCTAGTTTGTCTTATCTGGGCAATCCAGCCTTTTTCTCTTCATTTTACTGTATTAGGCTATTTCACCCTTACAGTCTGTTCTCAGTTTCATGTGTGCAACTATTGACTGGCAGCAGTAGCCTTTCAAGGAGACTCTGTGGAGTGATTTGAAACATTTAACGACAGTAAACTGCTCATAAGTAAGTTTTACCCAATAATAGACCTCAGTGGTACTGTTAACCATTTTGTTGACTTTGCCTTGGGACTCCAGGCTGCCCAGCACATTCAATTATTGCCTCTAATCGGTGCTTAACTATCAATATTAAAGGATTTGACACTTTAAAAGGAAAGCGATTTAAGAAATTGCTGGTTTTAACATGGTAGTTCTCACAACCAAACATGGTACATCCAGTCTGATTCTTCAGATAGTGAACAGCCATTGTCCACATGCAGAGAGACAAATGCTCATTTCTGGATGCTGTTTTCAGGCTGAACTGATACGGTGGCCACTCAATAACATGCCACTTAAAAGCATGAAGAGAGATTCCTGCAGATCTACTCTCTCTGTGGATTTAAAGTCCTCCTTCTTTTGAAACATCAACCATGATAAAAAATAACTTCCAAAGAAAAATATTACATTGGAGAAATGTCTGCTTTTATGGAGACCAGTCCATTTCACAGAAGATTTCAGGGACATCTACAAGCCTTCTAAGAATTCAGCTTTTTAAACGTTCTCCCACTCATGGTGTAAGTCAGCTACAAGTTGATTCTTAAAAGATATTCCCTTACCATCTAAATATCCCATAACTGCCTATGTGCTTTCCTCTGGAAAAAAGCTGGTACTAGTCACTATCAGAGACAGATTCTACAACAAACAACCACTGGCTTCACTCAGGATTGGCAATGGCTACATTATGGTTCAGACATGTCTTAGTCTGGAGCTCAGAGATTTCCACTACCGTCCTGATTGGGGACAAATGGCCCATTTCATCATAGCAGAGGAATATTCCTTTCCTTGATAAACAACTAAATGCTGTGCATGGTGGAAACGCCATTCTTCTTTCCCTTTAAAGTTGCACACTTTGTCAATGCAATCTTACTTCTACCAGATTGTTTATACCAAAAAACCTGGTATTCTTTTCTGTTGCTTTGTTTTATTTTCATGTGCCTCTAGTCAGAGCCTTAAGCATGTTTCTCCATCCCTCACTTGATCCACAGTAATAAGATGCAAAATGGAAATACCAGTGCATCAGTCAGAGTTCTTGTAACCCAGTCACCAGCCTGACACATGTAGAATTGTGTTGCTCCTGTTCAACCTTTCCATTTCTAAGTCCCCTAAATGAGCCTCAGTGGCAGTCAGCTGCCATCTACCAAACAACAATCTTTAAAGATGGAAAGGTCTTGATTAAAAGCAGATCAGGGGAAGACTTTGATATCTCTGTATACTGCTATATTCACCACCTTTTCATTCATAGCTGTCTCAAATGATGCAAATTAGATGATGCTGAAATGCATCTAGAATATAAATTTCCCTTTTATATGTCCTCACAAACACTCCATAGGAGAAATATCCCAGTTCCGCACTAAGTTTACTATTTGCACTAATAATCCTGTCAATTAATTGCACTACTAATTCTTCAGATAATGGAAGCTGTTGCTCCTTTGAACCTCAGAAACAGGTACCAAGTCAATCTCACTCCTGCCTTGTATTACAAATCTTCCTATTAGGAACATAGCAGAAGAAATTGCATAAAACTAGATCTGGGCACTGAAAAATGTATTTCCATTCTAAATGGTAATGTAATCAAGAAAGACTCAGTTGCATGGATCACTGACTTTCCTGTAATTATTTGTAAGGAAAAAATAAAACAAACAACCCAGAACAATCTCCCTAAGAGAGGAGAAAAAGAAAAAAAAAAAAAAAAAAAAAAGAAATAATACAACTGAGTAGTCTGTCACTTCTGAGTGCTTGCAACAAATTGCACTTGAGAGAAGCTGAGTTCATCTTCACTTAGAAGCAAAGATGAACAACTATCATAACTATACATGCTGCTATATTTATCAATATTACAATTATAATATTTCACACAGCTTTTTTACTGTTTTGCTTCAGGTTTTTTTCACTGAAGAAATTAATTTTCAAGTCCATCTGGTACAGCAGAGTGTTGTGCACATAAAATAATACCCAAATGTAACAACAATGATGCCTTTATGTACTAATCTTTGTTTTAACACAGTCAGGCTCTTCATCATAGTCTATTCTTATTCCGTCATTGTTTATTTATCTAATGGTATTTATAAGGATCTGATTTGAATATCAGAAAATAAAAGATTGTCTCAAAAGTATAGTACAAGTGGATAGCTAATTTATTCAAAACAGAAAATATGATACTATATGAATGTATGGACACTGCATTTATCCTATTCTTAATCTCCTTTACAAATTATATATGTACAACAAATATTTCAGTAAATTATTCATCATCCTGATGCTTCAAACATAGCGGTTTCTACAAGCTTCTGCATACAAAACAGAATCTATCCATACTACAGAAACTGACTCCATTCTACTTTTTATATACTCCCCAGTATTTGCAAGAATCATGCTCAGTTTTTAACTGAATATATATATATATGAGAGCCTAATTCTAACCTGTTTATTCTGTTGGAATGTATTTATACCATATCTTTTAGCAGTAAATTGCAAATTCCACTAGAAATAGCCATTAGGCTAGAAAACAAATTAGTGACTTGACAATAGCATTGTATACCCATCACAGTAAAAAAGCAGCTGCAGATGACTTTCAGAGTCTGCCAATGTGGCCACAAGTTATTTGAAACAAGCAGTGATACTAATTCACGCAACTGAGGTGGATCAACCTCTGCCAGGCCAGCCTGAGGATGCCAACTTTTACAGTAACAATTCTTTTCTTAGTATTAGGAACTAACAGAGCCCAGTTTCTTTCTAAGACAATGGATAAAATAGAATAAAGGAGGAGTGAAAAGTAATTTTCCTTAGATTTAGCAACACTCCAAATTCCAATACAGAACAGTTTGAACAGTACCAGCTTCCCAGGGTGTCTTACACAGTCTGATAACCTCTGAATTTTGTTCTGCAGTCTCAAGCTCCCACGCCAAGTTCTCCATGACTGAAACATTGTGTTGTTGTTTGTTTTGGGGTTTGTTTTTTTTTTTTTTAACCTGTCCCTATTCCACATTTTTCCTTCTGACTCTCCATTTAATAGCATTTAAACACACACTTAAGCATAATCCCTTTGCTTCCTAGAAAACAGGTCTTGAAATCAGGTTAACATACAACACTAAGTCCTATATTTTCAGGAGTTTTGAGAAGGAAAGGTATGTTTGTTCTGTATTTATGGAGCCCATAGGACATGCTGGACCTCCAATCTCCTGGAGATTCAACAATGAAGCTTTATAGTCATAAAGAACAATTTCACATGTGCATTGATTGTGCGATATAGTCAACTATCTTATTTTATTCTGACTACCACATGCAAAATTTACTATAACCATAAATAGTTTCATCCACCCTATTGTGTTGCTCCCATATTGTTTGGCCTTCTCACATTGCTACTGTCACTATTGCCCCTTTCTGTTTCTTTGGGTTAAGGACCTGATTTTATCCTTTAGATAGAAATTGCTGTCAGTGTAATTAATTACTTGCACTGCTTGTGCTTAATACTGTAACCCTGGTAAGTCATTGCTGTATCTTGCACATCTCAAGGAAAAAGAAAAAGTTTTAAAACCACCACTTAGATAGATAGATAGACAGACATCACATCACAGTGTCCCATTATGAGATGTAAAGAAAATCAGCACAGCTTATTTGTGCCTAAAGAATATTCTATCAGACCTAGTGATATTCACAGCCGGTACTGTGTATTACGCATCCAGTTCGAAGCATCTGTCGATACCTCAGGCTGCAATGAAGCGGCTGTGGTTTATTGGCAAGCCCTGGCTGGAAGGACTCTCTAGGGAAGCTCAGATATTAGAGGCTCATGTTAAAAATCCTGCTGGAACAAATACATTTTGGGTTGGCTGCAGTATTAAAAAGTGATGCCTGACCAGTAATTAAAGAAGCTGCCAGATAACAAAAAATGTGTTGGGCTAGTTAATGTATGCAGATGTCACTACAGAGAGTGATCTCATAAACAAAACAGGAGACAAAGCACTAGCACAACAAATTAACCTTTACAGGTTAAGCAGTCTGTGAGCAATGAACAGGGGTAAGATGTCTGTGTGGTGTTTGTTTTTTAAATTAAGTCAGAAGAAGATCTTAATACTTTGGACAAACAAGATAAATATGAGCATGTCATTAGGATTTCTCACCTGAAATTGCTCCATGGCTACTGTATACCAGCCATTTCTATACTTGAGGACTGTACATTCTTACTGTAACACAGTTTATTTTGCTTGGGGTCGTACAAGCACAGTGTTATTGGTTTGTGTTTGTCAGCATTTTAATCAGACATCACATTATGCAAAAATGCTCATAATACAGACTACCAGCCCTGCCTTTGCATAACACATCTGCCAGGATGTTCCCTGCTTAGTTACACAGTGCTTCTAGAATGCCTCCTGGATTAAAAAGGAAAAATAAATAAGTAAATAAAAAATAATAAGTTCTTTTACATCACTGTAAAAGGATATTATCACTGCATGTCAACAGGCAGCCTTCCATAATGGGCAAATGAATAATAGAAAACTGGAACAATCTTTAGTACTGCAACTAGAATGAACTGGGTAATCTGGGGGAGGATATGAAAGAACTTTTGTCTTCCTAGCAATAAATCCAGGATCCAGCATCCCAAAGAGTGCTGATTAGTACTTGTCGCAATATTAAGCTGGTAAATCTACAAGAGTTGCTGCATATATACTAAAATTAGTGTTCTTTAGAAACTTTGCTAAAGCTGCTTGCCTTCCACAGCCTTCAGCTGTTAGTTCTTTAGCGTAATTACAGACAGTGTCTGAATATTCTGTAAACAGTCATATGAAATAAATAAGTCTGATGTAAATCATTCCTAGGTGCTTTTTGAGAAGACATACTTTTGAACCAATGTATCATTACCATCTGCCTTGTCAATTCTTAGTTCATGCATTATTTACCTGATAAACTATGGTGACAGTGGTGAAGTACTAACAGTCTGATTTGAACCTCCAGCTGCCATCAATGCAAATCAGGTTGAATGCCAAACAGAGATGAAATATTCATGCTTTCACTCTTTTCTGTAACTGACAACACCCTACTGCATAAGTGACTTTAAAGCCATGGTATTTTGGTCATTCATTTACCTCTTCCATTCAAAATACAAAAAACCTGTGAAAAGCAACAAAAGTATCACTATTATTTTGATGGTATGTCTTGATATGGGGGTTAGTCTTTAATTTATGTATTTATTTAATTTATTCTTATTACTCTTGTTATTAATTTAACTAATCTTTAATTTGTTAATTTCTCTGAACAAGTCAGACTTAGGCTCTTTGACAAAAAGACATAACTTTTGCTTGTAACCTGACTACTAGGTTACAGATTCAAAACATTTTGAGATGCACAGATTTCAACATGTTGAGTAAGACTTTCATTGGTTTTAGTATTTACTTTGTCAGTCATATCTTATGGCATATTGAGCTATCAAAACCTGACTTCCCTCAGACTTTGTTAGCCTCATTCCATTTTCTCCTCAAACACTTCAGCCTTTCTCCCTGGTAAAATATTTCTATGTGGAGTTCATTGTGTCACAGAGAGTTTCAGTGAAATGGCAGATGATTTAATGACAGATGTCTATGAAGTTGCATATGTGTATGTTTGTACCATGAAAGCAGCAGCTTTTTTTTTTTTTTCTAGCATATCCACCTCATCATGAAATAAGTATTTTTAATAGTTCAAATAATATTCTACAGGGTTTTTTTTTTCTCCATTTGAATGAAAAATTTCAATGCAACTTTTGGTTGCAGTTAAAATATAGATGATATTATGCCTTACCTTACACCCAGTGTCAGTGAAAGCAGTCTAGGAGATTCAAACAAAAGGCTGCTTTGTAACAGAGCAATCCACAGTCTACATTTAGTGTTCATTGTTTCCAGAGTTTTAGAATTGATAGTATTACGGATTTGTAATATACTTGTGTTTGTTTCTTATATTAAAATGTAAAAACCTTGAAAGGTGTCATGTTCTATTCTGAATTCAGCCAAGTGTTTTGAGTACAGTGCTAGAATGGTTATAGTAAAGAAACACAATATCTATGTGCACATAGGGAAGAGTAACATGTAAGAGAAATAAATTTAAACTCACTTTATGTGAGATTTGTTTAAGTGTGTTATCTGATAGAAATATCAGCTAAGTATAGAAATACTGAAATCTCTTACAGTATTTCATAAGCAGAAAAGAATCTTATAATTACCAGTTACTGCCAACCTCAATGCCAGAAATGTCAGACAGATTTACTGAAAAGTTGATTTCATTTAGCCCCAAATGTCCCATTTTTAACTGTCATACAAAATTTCCCAAGTCACTCTCACAAAGTGCTGGTACAAAATACTCTTAAACGATCTGTCAGGGTTTAAGAATGTCAAACACAAGCCTGTAAAGAAATATTCTGCCTGAGATACTTTGAAAACCTTCCTTGTTTCTTCAAGATAATGACATTTTTGAAAGAAATGTGATGGCAAATGATCAGATAAGAATATATTTTAATATATTTACTTAAATTGTTGAAGTTCATTATTCTGTGCATAGTCCCACTCTTAGGCTCAAGTTCTAACTCCACCAAGAAATTAATTTCCTGAAATTCTTTCACAGCACAGTATTCCTTTGCTGTTTCACTAGCTTAGCTCAGCAGATGGTCACATTCAGAAAGGACTAAGGGATTATGACATATTTCTGCTATAACAAAATGTCATCAGAACTATGAGCAGCTGAGGAAAAGATTTTTTCTTTCTTGAGCCTCAAACTGTCAAAAGCACTTCTGGGGGGA